>LT649702.1:0-12436 GCA_900128395.1 Stramenopiles sp. TOSAG23-2
TATCATGTGATCGATTAAATGGCGTGACGCAAAAATTTCATTTGTAGAGAGAGAGAGAGAGAGAGGAGTGTGTGTGGTGGTGGTGGTAGTAGTAGTAGTAAATCTTCAAATATATATATACGTAATATAAATGATGTGGTTAAAAAATCTAAGTTATAATTAATTTTACACTTCTTGTGTTAAGTAATATGCTCAATACTCAATCGCAAGAATAATATGCTATCCTACTACGTATATGAGTAAGAGCTCTAATGCACCCTCTGCAAACTAATACGATCGTACTCTACAAGCACAAGTAGGTTTCTATCCTTCCGTGCGCACTCGTTGAACGCGCTGGTATAATATATATACGAATATACCGTATTATAATATAATTAAAATTATTAAATGCACGCGTATTTTAATTTTTTATTCCTATCTATACTTAAGTAAATCTTCATATATATATATATATAAAATGTTCTCTTACTCATATATATTATATACTCTTCGTATAAATTTCTTTTACTCCCGTTCATTAACATCTCAAATCAAAAATGATTTATAAAGTTTAGTAAAAATTATTTAGTATTCAAAAGATTGTTCCTCTGTCTGTGATTCAGAGTTAGACGAAAGAGCTACTCCTTCATAAAGTTGTAAATCACATTGTTTAAATCTTCATATATATATATATATAAAATATTAAAAATATTAACTATTAAATGCATGCGTAAATTAATTTTTTATTTCCCTAACCAATTGGAATACTGTCATCTGCCTCACACGAACCATCATACAAGCACTCAGGTACACAGTTATCATACAAGACACATTTTTTGCAGTCTTTGACTGTCATGCTATATGCAATCGTACGAGCTGATGGATCTGCTTTCACATCTGGTATAGGTATATTTCTCTCGTAATCCCATCTTTGGCTGGTTCTTTCCCAGATATTTCCATTCTCTCCCCCAGGACGAGATGCTTCATCATATAAACCGGACAATGATAGACATTGGGGCATGCAACCAGACGTTAAGCCTAAAAATATTGTACAATCATCGATAAATTGTGCAGCCGGCTCCTTGGCATCACAATCATCTTCTTCATCCCCCGCAACTTCCTCCTTCACAACAATATCATTCCTCCCACCACTACCTCCTTCTGGTTTTACCAAGTTAGAATCAATAAGAATACATTCTAACACCCATGTTTCCATATCAATAGTATTATGTTCATCCTCTTCATCTAATAAACTTATTGTTTCAACTATTTCCATTTCATCGCCAAAATCAATATCATCATTATCATCTTCAGCTAGGTGTGAGATGATATGTGCATGTACATCGATGATGGAAAAGTGGAAATTTGATAGTATTAAATATTAATAAATACCATGTATTACTATGTAATACCATATACATTCCGAATTTCTTTTCAACAAGTACAAACATTTTGTATTCATAGATGTTGCAAGTTTACCTAGTTCAATCAATCATTGATCATTGATGACATTTTTTAACATTTGAATATACGAGTGCAGTAGTATACTAATACTGTAAGCTATTATAGCTTATCTACAATAGTGCTGGAGTGTGGTGATAATACCACACTGGTAAACTGGTAATTTTTAATTTGCAGCAGAGAGGAAAAAAAGAGCACTTCTTCTTTAATAGCACTTCGTATTTTCCCCGACTTCTTATTATATATTTACTGGTGATGTGATGGTATGCAACGTAGTCGTTCATGTGCTCGTCGTCTTTTGATTGAATAAATATACAATATAATGTACAAACAATTGTGATACTCAATACATAAGCTACAATCTATTGTATATATGACAAATAAATCATAATAATCATCGTATTATATCATGGAGGAACCACCTGATGAATATGTCCGTTTACATGATTTTCATACTGGTAATTTCATTATATGTACAAATGGTAAAAATTTAAAAGATTTCCAATGGTTACAACAGTTTCAAAACGTAAATGTAGAAAAGACTCGTAATGGTTTAAAATATGCGATCAACGTTGCTGACGATTGCGTCCCATATCTAGACGATACAAAAACATTTTCCCATGACGATATGGTTGGAGCGGAAGAGCTAAAATCGCAGAAAAGACTCGTAATGGTTTAAAATATGCGATCAACGTTGCTGACGATTGCGTCCCATATCTAGACGATACAAAAACATTTTCCCATGACGATATGGTTGGAGCGGAAGAGCTAAAATCGCGTTGCAAAACAATTGTTCAATATAGTACATATATGCATATTTTTTTAGGGTCAAACGCTGGAAATTTTATTATATCATGTTTAAGAGGAAGGTCACGTTCACCTTGTGTTATTTTATGTTTTTTGATTCTCTTTCGAGGTTTTAATACAGAAAGAGGTATAGAATACTTGACAAAAGCATTTCGCGACCAACGACCAACTATGGCACGATCTAGTAGCAACGATTCGAAAAATTTTCCAAATTTAAGACGATATTTAAATATATTTTCATATTTAGAAAATTTAAAACATAATGTATTATTATCATTGAATAGTCGTAGTAGTAGTAGTAATAATAATAATGATCAACAAAATAATGATAATAATAATAATAATGGTGTTGAAGATTATAATAATAATAATAATAATAATTGGTTATTAAATACCATTACAACGGTTTGGGATAAAATATGCATAGCAATGCCCCATATGAAAAATAATAAAAATTATATACCACCAATGGTATGTTTGCAACAAAAATTTGAAGAATTATGGAATGTATCGAAAAAAATCAAATTGCTTGAAGATTTGAGGAAAGACCATCCACATTTACCAGAAACAAGTGTATTTACAATTCCAGAAAATCTGATTGGATCATCTTATAATAATAATATATTTAATACCTTTCATGAATCAGGAATATCATTTATGCGTTTAGGCAATGATATTAAAAGAAGAAGAGTTGCACCACAAGTATATACAATAACCGATATTGGGGAAAATAATAATGAAAATACATCAATATCCAAAGTAAAAGTAAAAGCAAAACCTCAAATTCGTACAGCATTGACCCCATTGTTGCGTAATAAAATTATAAAACCTGGAAAGGAAAAGTTATATTTTCAAGTGGAAGGCAATATTTATAAAGCAGATATTATGAAAGATGGTCGAATTGTATATAATAGACCGTCAAAGAAAAGAAAACGTTTCAAAGGCCCAAGGGGTTTGATAACATATATATACGGAAAGTTTCATCAATCAAAAAAAACAGATGTTGGTAGCATGGACCCTTGGGCAGTAATAAAATACATTGACAAGGATATTATTACGAATAATGATGATACTATTACTACTACTACTGCTAGTAATAATAATAATAATAATAATAATAATAGCAACATTATGAACGACAAGGATATTATTATGAATAATGATGATACTATTACTACTACTACTGCTAGTAATAATAATAATAATAATAATAATAATAGCAACATTATGAACGACAAGGATATTATTATGAATAATGATGATACTATTACTACTACTACTGCTAGTAATAATAATAATAATAATAATAATAGCAACATTATGAACAATAATAATAGCAACATTATGAACAATAATAATAGCAACATTATGAACAATAATAATAGCAACATTATGAACAATAATAATAATAATATAAAAGATGGAGCAAGAATAATGATGAATATGTCCCCGCAAAGCAGCCAAACGAACGAAGAAATAATGGCAACAACAACTACTAGTAATATTGCTGTTGCTGTTGCTAATACTACTACTGCTAATACTACTACTACTACCACCACCACCCCCACCACAACGACGATGACGACATCACAATCACTACCAACAACAACAAATAAAGATATACACACACAAGCATTGTATTATTCTTTACGTGAATTAAAATTTGAAAGTCAAAATGTAGAAAATCAAATGAAGAGAAAGGCACAAAAACAACAACGTACAAAAAAAAGGAAACTTGGTGTCGTTAGTAGAACTGCTATTACTACTTCTAACAATAATAACAAGAAGATTCATCGGAGAAAGGGTAAAAAATTGAAAGTAATACGTCCTAAAGTAGGTGGTAGAAGACGAAAAAGTCGGTATAGTTTAGCTAAAGTAATACGTCCTAAAGTAGGTGGTAGAAGACGAAAAAGTCGGTATAGTTTAGCTGTCAAAGAGGAAACTATAAAACGTTTTAGAGAATTTTACGCAGACAATGATTTTCAAACGCACGATACTTTTCCAAACAGCAAACTACCGCTTCCTGGGATGTATATGTATTTAACGCTTCGAGGATCATTTGTGGAGTCAAAAATCAAAACGAAACATACAGCATCAAAGTTTTCAGATGTCTATTGGTTTTTCCACAATAAAAAAACTGGCATGACAACACGATGTAGATCAACCGTTGAAGTAAAGAAATATTTTGCTTCAAAACATCGTGATTTGTTGAAAGATGATGCAGGAATTAAAACCATGTTTAATGCAGTTGCCTGTATGAAATTGAAATGTTGTCTAGTACATGTAAATGGATCACCTCGACCACCGCATCCATATGATGTCAATTATGAAATTGAACTAGAAAAATATAAGAAATTACAAAGTGAAAGATTGAAAAAAGACCTCGACCACCGCATCCATATGATGTCAATTATGAAATTGAACTAGAAAAATATAAGAAATTACAAAGTGAAAGATTGAAAAAAGAGGAAAATATGACTAGTACTAATAATGCAACTGCTGCTGTTGCTGCTGCTATTATTACTGCTACTACTACTGGTGGTACTACTACTACTACTACTGGTGGTGGTACTTCTACTACTGGTGGTGGTACTACTACTACTGGTGGTACTACTACTACTATTGCCACCTCTACAACAACAACAACGTCTTCTAATACCAATACTAATGTAGATCAGAAAATGTTAAAAATGGAAAAAGAAGAGGAATTACAAATGGAAGAAAGAAGTAATTTGGATGATACTACTACTAGTGGTGATAACAAAATGTCAACAACAAAAGCTTCAAGAAAAACCTTAGAAAAACTTAGAAAGCAACATGATAAAGAATATCATTCTGCCGTATCGAAATATCTTGTAGAATTAAATACAAACGAATTGAGGAGTTTAAAAGTGAACGATTTTGTATATGCATTTTATCCTGGATCAGAATTATCTGATAGAAAATATAGCCGATTTAAAATCTTGGCAGATTTGACAAATTGCAACAAGAAAAAACAATTAAAAAGTTCGCATAAACGAAATTGGGGATTGAAACTTTTATGGGAACCAGACTTCCCACACTCACAAACAAATAAAACTCCATTTAAAATTAGTATGATAAGGCCTGCAAAATTAAGACCAGGATATAACCACTTGCCATCATTAAAAGAGTTAATGCATC
The DNA here is from genome assembly GCA_900128395.1 of Stramenopiles sp. TOSAG23-2. Lineage (NCBI taxonomy): Eukaryota > Stramenopiles sp. TOSAG23-2. The sequence continues at coordinate 5,410 of LT649702.1, forward strand.
ATCACGATAAAGATATATTAGTTCATGATGATTTGAATGGTGGGACATCCATTGCATCGGTAAATAATATTCGACAAGCTTTGTTGCCAAAATACATTGAACAACAACAAAAACAAGATGTTTCTGCTAAGATTACGCAAGAATTGCAAGTCTCACTATCAAAAAAAAGAAATGGTTCCTATATTGATAATAATAATAATAAGAATGATTATAATAATGATAATAATAAAAATGATTACAATAATATAAAATCAAATAATCATAATAATAATTTGAGTGATAAAAACAATACCAATAACGAAAAACAATACGACAGCGGGGGATCATCTTCAGCTGAAATTGATGCTATTTTATCAAGAACGGATAGTTTATTTGAGAGCATACCAAATTTAAATAAGTTGGACAAAATTGAGAAAGAAAAAATGTCTGGATCGGATACAACTACACATACTCCTATTGGAGATATAAATGACAGTGAAGGGGATGATGATGAAGACAACTTGATAAAAGATATTGATACTAATGCAGGTTCATTATTACGATCAAAGAAAAACGATGCTAATGATGATAAAATAACGGCAACTGATGTTTTGCAAAATAGCCGTGAATTAAAAGCTAATGAAGAAGTTCCAAACGATTCATATGTTTATATTATCCAAAATCAAGCAATTGGATGGGAATACGTACAAGTGATTGAATCCAGGGCAAGTAATTCTGGTAAACTGTATTTAAAATTGAACTTTAATCGAGAAAATGATGATGGGGAGGAGTCGTTATTAAATGGATATTGGTTTGGTAAAGAGGAACTTTCATTACGCGTCCCTTTAATTACAATTACAGATCCAGATGGTCCTGCGTTAGGTTCAATTTTTCCATCAATCGTCGGGATTGTACCAGAAGATTTTATAGCTAGGAAAGGTCGATGTAGTCAATAGTGTTTTTCTAGAATATTTTGGAACATGAACTCTTTTTAAGTTGTTGTTTGCTTCATGAAAATTTTTAAATAATTTTTTTTCTCCTGTATTTTATTTCAATTTTTTTTACTATTTCTTATTCGTATTATTATTTTTCGATATCTGATATAGAGAGTGATGACTTGTTAGACTAAGACTGCACCTGCACAACCAAAAGCCAGAAGGGAGAAAAAAGTAAGCTGGTAAGCTACCAGGTAAAAGGTGGTGCTATAAAGAAGAAATCTTCTGCACTTCTCCCTGAAGAAATCAAACCACCTGGCAAATCAAAAAGTATATTTAATAGAACTAAATTAATCATAGTAGTGTGAAAAAGATGTTGTATAGTTAGTTCATTTTTTTGTTTTCTTACAGAAAACAAGAATTTACAACAATGACGTCTATGACAACACCACCTCGTACACGAAAACAACCGTTGCGGCTGGCATTGCGGACGGATATATTGACACCGAAAGCAATATTAATGAAACATCACAAGAATTTACAACAATGACGTCTATGACAACACCACCTCGTACACGAAAACAACCGTTGCGGCTGGCATTGCGGACGGATATATTGACACCGAAAGCAATATTAATGAAACATCTTGATGAACAATTTAAGAAAAATGAAAATAATAATAATAATAATAAGAATTCAATAACACCAATTGTATTGTATACTTGTGGTTCCCTGTGTCCAGTTCATTTGCAACATGTTGCTTTGCAAGAAATGGCAAAAGAATATTTGGAAAAACATTATAATTTAAAAGTTGTCGGTGGTTTCTTAGCTACTTCAAATGATCTTTATGTTGGACAAAAATATAAAATGTCTGGTCGTCTTGAGTCATATTTAAATTGGAGTCAACGTTCTGAGTTAATTGATTTAGCACTTGAAAACCATCCCTTTCTTTGTCAAGATAAATGGGACGGAGAAGAGCAACCTCGTTTTCAAGAATATTTCATGGCACAAAAGCATCTTCAAGACCATCTTAATACTTGGTGCAAAGAGCAAAATTACCCGAAAATCCGCGTATTAGCTGTTCATGGAGCAGATCTTGTAAACAAATGTAATATAAATGAATGGTTTCCAACAGAAGGATTAGGCTGTGTTTGCATCGAAAGACCTCCAAATAAATTGCCTTCTGCTAATCCAGATAAATATTTCTTTTCCATGCCATTACCTACTGAATATAAAAATCGACAAGGGGATAATATGAGTATATCATCAACACGAGTACAAGAACTTTTAAGAGGTGATGTGAGAAAAGAAGGCGAAGTATCTGTACAGGAAATGTTGCATCCAAAAGTATTAGAGAAATTATGTCAATTGTGGAATTTGTGAAGTGAAGTATCTGTACAGGAAATGTTGCATCCAAAAGTATTAGAGAAATTATGTCAATTGTGGAATTTGTGAAGTGTGTATGATATACATATGATATAATATATATATATGTAAAAAGGGAGTGTTGGCCACACAGCTGCTGGCCTTATCTAGATTTAGATTATCGCTGCTATCTACGTATATTAGTTGCTAAATAACACATGCCAGTTTTAATATTTTAATATTTTTTGGTTACGAATATCACAAAACCTTCCACCCACTCCCTTACCGATCACTCGAAATGTAATTTTGAAAACTATGTCTAGATGAAGGTCGTTGCTGTTCTTCCATTTCTTGTATTTGCACATGACGGTTACCATTATTACGTCTTCCTTCTTTGCTGCTTTTTCTATCACGACGGTCATTGTTATCATCGTCATCTGAATCAATCATTTTTGATGATGATGTTCTTGATTGTTGCTTCAAGTCTTCCAATTGATCCATTTCTTGTATTTGCACATGACGGTTACCATTATTACGTCTTCCTTCTTTGCTGCTTTTTCTATCACGACGGTCATTGTTATCATCGTCATCTGAATCAATCATTTTTGATGATGATGTTCTTGATTGTTGCTTCAAGTCTTCCAATTGATCTTCTAAATCTTCAATATAATATTCTACATCATTAATTTGTGCTTCAATTTCAGTTCTTTCTACACTATTAGCAGACGTTGTGATCCATTCTGCTGCTGCATATAAACGTCGTAAATGTGTTTGCTGTCTGCGTATCTCATTTTCAAAATATCGTGCTTGACGTTGTGGTGTACCAGATACGGTACTTAATCTTGAGCTAGCACGACTACCGATGGATGAACGCGAAGATGGACGCCGTTGCGGATTTTCTGGAAAGTCCTTACGACTTCTTGGTTTTCTTCTATAATTATCATCATCATGATCATTATCATTTCGCCTACGACGTTCATATGATTGTTCTCGAGCTCGACGTTTTTCATCATAATCTCCATTGTTATTAGCTTTCTTACGCCTTCGATGTTCCATAACTGCTTTGTCTATGCTATTATTATCTTTCTTATTATTAGTATGATTGTTATTGCGATAATCATCTCCACTGCCTTTCTCTCGTGATCTTCTCTTTTCCAATCTTTGCTCAGTGCTATCGCGTTGTTTCCTTGGAGGTTTTCGTTTGCTATTATTGTTGTCATAATTATTAATATCCACATCTTGCTCGTTATCATTATCATCATTTTTATCTCGTCGATTTCTTCTCCTATTGGCGCTTCTATTTTGTCGTTTATCTCGATTTTTTCTATCATAATCCTCTTCTTCTTCCTCCTCCTCCTCCTCCTCCTCATATCGTTGTCTTTTATTTTCATCACTTACACGATCTTGTTCACGTTGTTTTTGTAAATGTTGTTGTATCTGACTACGTCGATTATTTTTATATCCACGTTGAGTATGAGGAACTGGCTCACCTAAATCAAATCTATTTAAACGATTTGGTTCTATTTTATTATGCCTTTCCCTTGGTATTAAATTTGAATCCAACGATCCACGACTTGAGCCTCTACTATTTCTGCTATTGCTTCTCCTATTATTATTATTATTATTATTATTATTACTCATATTTGTATCACGACTATTTAATGAAGATCGTATTGAAGCATTTGATCCTCTTTCTGCTTCTTCGCGTCGCCTTTCCCAATCGCGTATACGTGCACGATAACTTGGAGTACTTGATACAATACTTTGCCTTTCATCATCATCTTCACTGTAATATTCTTCCTCCTCTTCATCATTATAAGTGTCTTGTGCATATTTACGATCACGTCTATTTTGATTTTGCCTTTGTTTTTGTTGTTCACGTTCCATTTCCTCCGCCTTTTCACGCTCACGTCGCTTTTCTTGTTGTCTTGCAACATGTTTTTCATATTTATTATATTGCCTTTTATCATTACTTTTTTCTCTGTACACAACATTATCATCGTCGTTCTCCCCTTCTTGCATTTTCGATGATCCTAATAACGAAGCTCTATCAGAAGCATTGCTTCGCATGGATGAACGATCATCTCTTCTTATTTTATTCTTCCGTCTTGCCTCGTCTAATTTTCTATGATGTCTTGCAATCCAATCTTCTTCATCTTTTTTCACAGCAGCTAGTTTTTGCTTCTCCTTCTTACGTTCTTTAGCATATTGATCATCACGTTCGTCATAGTTATTGGAAGCTCGATCTTCCTCACGATATTCGTTTCGGCTTCTTCTACGATTGTTGTTGCGATCATCATCATCATCATTTTGATTTCTTTGTCTTCTCCTTTCTTTCACATCATTATAATCCCTTCTTTCAGCTTTTCCATTATTATTCTTATCTGCGTGCCTTTTATTGCCAGATGGTGGACGATCACTTTTAACAGAACCAGCTCTAGAGTTTTTGTATTTACGACGTGAACTAGTTGATTGAGGACGATGTTGATCTTGAGAAGATCGAGGTGGTTTATCACCCATCGTTGATCCAGCTCTTGAATTATTACTTGCGCTTTTTCGACTATGTGCAGTTTTTGGCCGATCATTGTATTTACTTTTACTTTTATTACTATGTTTATTATTATGAAAATTTGTCATTGGTGGCCTATCACCCATCGTCGAACCAGCTCTTGAGTTACTTTTTCTACTTCTACCCCCTTCACTTCCATTTCTTTTATGACGACGACGATTTCTATTCCAATTATCTTCTGATAATTTTTCATTAATTGGATTTTTCTTATTATTATTCCCATTTCGATTTGATTTTTTCGTCATATCTCTTGTATTTCCATGTTCATCTTCTGTATCCCCACTTTCATCACCGCTTTCATCATGGTGATTTCGAGAACGATCACGACGATTGTTAGTATTTTCAATATTTTTACGTTGTACTTTATTATCATTAGTATCTTGTTTTTGCTTTGTTTTTACAAGATTATTATTATCACCATTATCATTACCATCATTCATATCCTCTTCATCCAATACATTGTCCAACCATCCAAGTATCTCACGTATACGTGGCCGTTTAGATTGATCTTTATTTAACATAGCAGCAATTAAATCTACTAAAAATGTAGAATAATGTTCTGGTATTGGATCGTATTTTCCTTTACTAATAGCATTTGCTAATGCCATTAAATTTTTACCAGAAAATGGATGTTCCAAAGCAGCTAATTCATATAAAACAACACCTAATGACCAAATATCAGTCAATTCATTATATGGTTTATTTTCACATAATTCAGGACTTGCATATAATGGTGTACCATAAAATGTATTTACCATGACAGTTTCTATTGATAATTCACGCCCTACTCCTAAATCTCCAATTTTAACAATTGGGACAGCATCATCGTCGTCATCACTATCATCATCATTTACATTGCCACCAATAATAAGACTACTTGTTTTTTCCCTCCTATTATTATTATTTCTAGTAACATTTTTTGGTTTATCTAATAAAATATTTAATGTTTTGATATCACGATGAATAATACCCATTTCATGCAAAGCACATACACCTTTGCATATTTGTTGAAAAATTCGAAGCACAACCTTTTCTGGGTAATATTTCTGCTTCGACCGTCGTTTTAATATTTGTTTATATAAATCACCACCAGTTGCATATTCTAATACCATGAAAAACGATCCTGATCTAGAAGTTGCACTATTTGCTCTAAAATGTCCATAACATCGTATAACGTTTGGATCTTGAACTTTTTCCAATAATTCCACTTCATGCTCCATCACTCCACGTCCACGTCCTAGTTCTGGTGCACGCCTTTCCTTCAATACAACCATTTCACCACTCCTACGAACACGTGCTTTGTATACTGCACCAGTATTGGATCGAAAAATTTCTTCTATAATATGAAAATCACTTTTACTGAATGATTCAAGATTAATCATTTTTTTTAGACTATTATTATTTAAAATAAAAAAATAAATGTGGTCTTTCTTCTTTTACATAAATGTCTATATATATATATGATGCACAATAAAGGAAATAAAAACAAACTTTTTGTAGTTTGATTTAATGCTCTATATATCAATACTATTTCCAGATAATATATTGGAATGAATAAATGAAATGGAAGAAAGGAGCAATTTGTCTATGAATCAGTTTAATATATATAATTTATTAAGTTTTGAAAAAAAAAATATAACTGTTTTTGGTGCTTTGTTTGTTGAGATGATTGATAAGATTTTAGACAAGTATTATAGTTATTACACTATCAGATTACATAGGAGAAAAGTAAATCTTCATTCTAGTTTCTTTTCTATAGTTAATATAATTTCATCCCAACACATGAAGAAGAAATGAGTGTAATTACAATATTATATACAGTATATATATTGCAGTATTCTTATTATTAAAAAGTACACAAACGCACACACACACAAACGCACACACATCCCCAGGTTCACATTATTCCTACTTTCCAGCATCTATAGTTTTACAATTTCCCAAAATTTATTTTTTTTTATGAAGATTTGAACTATAAATACCTTTCTTTACAACACTATGAACGGCATATGTTTTTGGTGTGGAGGACGGTTTCAATGGTGGTCGTTCACGTAATTTTTCTGGAATTGCTTCAAATCTTTCTTTTGCTCGACCAATACGTACATCATCCATATCTTCTGGCATATGAGGCGGGAAATTTGTATGTGAACCATCGGTATTATGATGTCCAAAATAACCT
>LT649703.1:0-15589 GCA_900128395.1 Stramenopiles sp. TOSAG23-2
AACTATAGGTATTCTAATTAAGGCATTTAAATATGATTTTAATATGAAGATATCAATTGTAAAATCGTAAAATCTGATTATTTTCAAAACTACATACGAGAATATGGTTATTCTAATTAAGGCATTTAAATATGAAATCTGAATAAATCTTAGCATAGGAATAGCATAATAATAGAGTTGTAGAGTAGGGTTCGAGCGGTTATGTGTATGTCCCGAAATATAATCTGAATTTATCCAATAATATAGATGAAATAGATTAAGATAGATATGCAAATAAAATAATTTATAATATATATGCAAATGCAAATGGGGACAAACATAACGATAGTTCATTATCATCCATAGATTTTTTGTTTTTTAATATATATGCAAATGCAAATGGGGACAAACATAACGATAGTTCATTATCATCCATAGTTTTTTTGTTTTTTTTTTCTCTATACAAAAACTACTATATCCAAGAAACGATTTGTAAATAGCAAAGATAATTATTTTTAATAATAGAATTGATTGTAATATAATAATAATAATAGATCCATGTTATTCATTCCATTCATGTTAAAACAATTTTTTATTTTATTAATAATAGCCACCGTTACGACAATAATAGTATATGGAAAATATCATAACTCTGCAGACGACTACCAACAGCAACCAAAGCCACGATTAGTTTTTAAAACATCGATACGTATTGCAGAAGCATTTTCAGAGTCACCTGGTGCTACTGGTGGTGATGGATGTATAGCCGCAGAGGCATATTTGAAATCTGGTAATATAGCAATATCAAAAGTAGCATTTGATGGAGTAAAAGGTAGGTTACGACAAAATAATGCTAACTTGGAAAAAAAACCAACGCAAAATATTACAAATATTGGTAGATGGGATTTGAAAAAACCACAAGAATGGGATTTAACTACTGTGAATAGCAACGATACAATTTGCAAGACAGAATTGTTACCGCCTGTCATGTGTCCAAATGGAACGCTTCCTCCTAGTTGCCCACCTACATTTGGATCGTGGGGAGGATTGAATATGTTTACCTCCATACTTGGCATGTGGTATCCAAATACAACAAAATTGAAAGCAACGCCAACATATGATGTATATCAATATGTTGATGTAAAGGAAACATTAATACCAAATGAAGGTTGTGGTACATCATCTTGTAATATGAAGAATTGTGGTAAATGCATAGATCGAACTGGTAATGTCTGTACAAAATGCCCATGTGAGAATTGTATTGTAAATGTAAATGTCACACGAAATTATACCTATACAGTATCGAACAAACAGGAAAAAGATGGATCACATCAATTAATTCGATATTATTGGACACAGGGAATCCCGTTAACCAAATCTGGTGCATCCCCTGGCATTGGTCGTGATTGTTTTCTATTTGATTGGAGTCAAAATTGGAGCCCAGATGTTGATGATAATGATTTTGCACCACCAAAAGGATTAACATGTGATTGAGAGAGAGAGAGAGTGTGTGTGTACATACTAAAAGAGGAGAGTCGTGTGTTCCATTTAAGTATACATATTATTTGAGAGAGAGAGAGAGTGTGTGTGTACATACTAAAAGAGGAGAGTCGTGTGTTCCATTTAAGTATACATATTATTTATCATATATAATTCCTTTTTCTATTTCTTCTTATTTATTAGATATATTACTACCTCCCGTCCTTTTGGACCAACCCTAAATTTTAAGTAAATCACTTAAAAAACGTGCTTTGATCTTATATAGGTGGATTAAAGTATACGACAATAAATGTATATCTATAGTACTATTTAGTTAAAAATAGAATATATTGTATAATATATTGACAAAATATAGTGGGGTAGTAGTGAAAAGTGTACACATTAGCATATAAATACAGGGTAAAAACGTGATTTTTAAAAACGAGTAGGTGTCAAAAGTTGGTGTATTTATCCTATATGCACTTTTACTGTAATGCTTTTACTGTAATGCTATGTACATACTATAGATATAATATAGACACAGCACTAATGCCAATTGAACCAACTAAAGTATTATAATCTATTCTGAAATGAGAAACTCAATCTATAACGATTGAAGTTTCTAGCTTAAGTAACGCTCCTCAGACGATTCATCTTTTTATTTATTGTTATCAAAAACTATGCGAGTTGGTAAATGTTCAAACTATGAACGAAGTGCATTTCGAAGCATATTACGATCATGGACATTCTTCATACAACGGCGTCAATACCAATGTATGTACATAAATGTATTATTCGAATAATAAGTACATATTATTGTATACTACAATTATATAAATATTCTATCAAAATAATACATACATCTACATTTTGTCCTTGGAAAATTTTTTCAAATTTGTATTTTTATTCAATATAATCATACACGGCAAATCTTTATGTACTATATTTTCCAACATATCAATGATATTGATTCATTTTAATAAATATATATGTATTGAACATGTTATATTATGTAGTATTATTCGATTAATAAGTACATATTATTATATACTAAAATTGTATAAATATGCTATCAAAATATTGTAGCTTAGCAGCGCCGTAGTATTGCTTTACTATATTTATTTTGATAGGACTTTTGTGCATTTTTGTGCATAGAAGACAGTAATTGTATGCTAATTTCAATACTGGATAGTAAACTAAGGCCTTTGACCTAACTTTTGTGCATAGAAGACAGTAATTGTATGCTAATTTCAAGTAATTTCAAGTAATTTCAAGTACAAGGGATAGTAAAGTAAGGGCCCTGAGTGGATACAATACGTTTTTTATTATATTATATTTGAGTACATCATACAAATTTTTTACAACAAACTCATATTTTTAAGGGAAGTTGGTTGAAAAGGGGGGTTGGTCCAAAAGGACGGGAGGTAGTAATATATCTTATTTATTACCAGATTAATTAAATACGACACTTCGTTATAACTAAAAACATATAGAAAAAATGAAACATATGAATATAGTTCGTAATCAAATATATAAACAATTAAATACGACACTTCGTTATAACTAAAAACATATAGAAAAAATGAAACATATGAAAATAGTTCGTAATCAAACATATAAACGTATATATATATATATATATATTGTTTGATCATTTATTGCATTAACGATTTCATATAGCTATAGTAATAAAAAGAAAATACACGATATTTTTGTATAAATAATATACACGCTCTGTTTATATATATTATACAAATTAATTTTATTATTTTTAATAAATATATATTTAAAAATAGAAATACATTTTAGAATAAAATCATGTTTTTACGTTGTGTTATTTCCAATACGTTGAAAAAAAATATCAACAATGCAAGAATAAAATCAATTAGTGGTAAACAACAACGTCAATTATTTGTCTTATCAACAAGAAAAACCATCGCTGCTGCTCCAACAACGTTGGCTTCTTCTAAATTTCAATTTATTAAACCATTGTCTACTACTAGTAGTGCTACAACTAGTACTTCAAATTATACCCCTGAATTAGAACAATTTACAAAATCATTTTTAGAGGAAGTGAAAGATGTTCCACATGCAACAGATCCAGCTCAATCTAGTAAAATCTTGCGTCAATTATGTAAAACAGAGTTATTGAAATTTACAGACATGAGAGATAATCCAGAAAAGTTTTTCATGGCACATCGATTATTATCTACTGTTGGTTTAGGTGGTTTTGGTATTCGTTTTACAGTTCAATTTAATTTATTTGCTGGAAGTTTGGTGGGGCTTGCTAGTGAAGAACAATTAAAAATGTTAGATGAGATTCAAAAAGAAGGTAAACTTGGTTGTTTTTTATTAACGGAAATGCAAGCTGGTGTATTATCTGGTTTAATTGTTGAAACGACGGTTGATTGGGATAGTAACAATCAAGAATTTGTTTTAAATACACCTAGTGATAAAGCTGCGAAAAATTGGATAAGTCAAGGTTTTGTAGCAGATTGTGGTGTGATTATTGCTAATTTACGAATCGATGGAGAATCGTATGGGCCACATGCATTTTATATGGATTTAAGAGATGGGAATAAAAATTTATTACCTGGTATACGTATTGAAGATATGGGTGTCAAAACAATTGCAAATGATTTAGACAATGCACGTGTCTGGTTTGATAATGTGAAATTACCAAAAAATGCATTATTAAATAAATTTGCAGATATCAATGATAATAATGAATATGTTCAAGTTACGGATGAACGTATGAGAATCGAAGTGATTGGTCAACGTTTATTAACGGGTAGAATTGCAATTGCAGAAGCTGCATTGTTTTCTGCACGTGTATTGCATATGAAAACGGAAGAATATGCAACTCAAAAAATATGCAATGGATTAACTGGTGAAACAACATTAAGCAATATGCCTCAATTAAAAAATGTTTTAAATAATTCATATGCAAAAATTGATAAAATGATTAGTTTTACAGCAGCTGTAGAAAATGATTTAAATGATTGTTTACGAAATGATCGTATACCAGATGATGAATTAGTTGAAAAAATTGCTGTATGTAAAATTAAATGCATTGAAGTAGCCATTGAATGCGCACATGCATTGCAATTAGAAGTTGGTTCCTACGCTTTGATGCATGATACCGGGTTTGAATTATTTGATATGTTATTATGTTGTAAATTTGCTGAAGGGGATAGTAGAATATTGCAACAAAAATTGACACGCGATCGTTTAAATCGTGTAAGAAAAGATGGTGTATTTAGTACATTAACTGAATTTTCAAAAGAATCATGGTCTTCATTGCAATTGGCAAATAAAATGAAATCCGCTGGTAGAGATTTAGATAAAATTGCTAAAGCATTGGATGACAATTGGAAGGAAGTGTATGATTTAGCAGATCAAGTATGCGAACGCCATATACAAAACACACCCGGTAGTGCCTTTCTTGAACCATGCGTCAATCGTTTAAAAGGTGCAGATTTTGATTTTGATAAAGAATGGAAAGATAAGATATAAATGCAAATGGAAAACGGAAAGAAAGAATTTAATGAAGAAAGGGGAGGGATACAAAAATAAAAGCGTTTAAAAGGTGCAGATTTTGATTTTGATAAAGAATGGAAAGATAAGATATAAATGCAAATGGAAAACGGAAAGAAAGAATTTAATGAAGAAAGGGGAGGGATACAAAAATAAAAGTGTGCGTGGTTAAAAATATTTCATGTCATGTTTTAAAATATAAATTATAAAAAACTATATTTGAGATGCAAATGTTTCTCATCATGACACTTTCCTCTTTTTCTTCTGCTCGTTACTGTCACCACCACTAGTCATCGACTTCATATTCATGTTTACATATGCCAACAAGATCAATATATTCACTGATGTAAAAATGGATAAATATACAGTTGAAATCTCCTCATGATCATCATCATCATTCTCGTTACTGTCACCACCACTAGTCATCGACTTCATATTCATGTTTACATATGCCAACAAGATCAATATATTCACTGATGTAAAAATGGATAAATATACAGTTGAAATCTCCTCATGATCATCATCATCATTCTCATCTTTTCTTATTTTAATTTCCTTTAATTTTGTCTTTGATGTTGTTAAATCGATTGAACTATCAAAGATTTCATCAAAGAGTTGATTTTGAGTTTTACGATTGTTATCATTATTTATTTCATTAAAATTTAATTTTATGGAACCGAATTTCCATTTATATCCAGAAGGAACATCGGGACCACCGACAAATATTGTAATATCATAATTACTAGATTCAGATTTAAATCTTCCAGCTTCTTTTGATAAATCAATTGTTGCAACATAATGATTACCATTCTCATTATTTAAATCCTCACCCTCATTGTTGTTGTTATTATTAGTATTGTCTTTGTCGAGTTTGGCTAAAAAAAATGTATCCCGATTTGATTTAATATTTGTAAATGCTACAAATGTTTGATGCGGTTTAGCTGGTTGTTTATCACCATTTTTTTCATTAGCTTCCACACAATAAAAAGATACACGCAATGAATGCTTGTCTCTTTCATTTGCTTCTAATGACTTTATCAACGTATGCCCAGACTTTACCATAACTGCATCAATTTGTTTCTTTTTTTTAAAGATTGTTAATGTAGTAGATGGTATTTGATATTTTACATTATTATTATCTTCCCCACTATCATTGCTAAAAAAAAAACTTGTTGATTTTGATATAAATAAAGTTAAAATTAATAATATGATGTAATATTTCTTCATTTTATTATATATAATTCCTCCTGTGTTCTTTTCGATCTATAATATCAACTAATTCCAACAAAAAAAAATCAATTGATTATATAATCTCTCTATAACATTTATAATATTTGGTCCTCAAGCATTGATATACGATTTCCAAAATACTCTGTATCTGTCTATCCTTTCACTTCGTTCTTTCATGTTTTCTAATTCAATTTAATTTTAATTTTCTTTCACAATAAAAAAGTCTTTTTTTATTTTTATTTTTTCACAAAAAAACAACTAAATTCTTGTATTATACTTTATTTCATTTTTAGTATACTTCTTAGATATTTTACCTATATTGATAATTGATAAATAGAATTTAGTAAATTTTTCCATTTTTCCATTTTTTCCATTGTCATAGTCGTACTAATACGTTTTATAACTACATGTATAAAATTTTGATATTTGAACCTCTATGCTGTGTAGTGCTGTTCTGGAATGCAACAGTATTACATTTTGGCCGGGCAAAACTCTTTCCGCTTTCAAAATTATTCGCAATCTCAATGCTATTTCTATTATGTAAATATTTCCAGGAACTTTCCTTTGGCTTTCGCAGCCTACTGCTACTATAGCAACTATAATTACCTGCTAATAATAATTATATTTGACAAGTTGTTGAAGTATATACATTTTTACAAGTATGCACAACCATAATATATAGAAGAAAAAATAATCCAAGTGTATAAATAGATATAAAAACAAATACAAAAAAAGAAAGGAAGTGTATAAGAGACCAGTAAATAAAAAGAAGAATTATATTTTAAAAAGAAACAAGAGTAATTTATACAAAGAGAAGAAAAAACAAAACGTAAATATGCCTGGAGAATTTAAATTTTATCAAATTTTAGACGTATTTTCCAAACCGGAAACAGATGAAGATTTAAAACCTTTGGCATGTGGCCATATATGTCAAATTCCAAATGTTGTACGAGACAAATGTTGCCAATGTAGCGATGCAAAACGACAATGCAATTATTGTCGTGGTGGAGAGCATAAGCATACGCTACAGCAAGAACGAACATATTGTAATAAACATGATGTACCAGTTGGAAGGGATAAAAATGGAATTTGCTGTATTTGTCATTACAAAGATCATGTTACCTCCTCTGGAAGTAACACGCTTAAATTGTATAAAAAATCTCCTTGGCTAAAGAGGCAAGCGGATTTAAAAAAAGAGAAAGAAGAAAGCAATGTACTATGGCGACAATTGAGGAAAAAACAAAAGAGAATTATGTGGCGTGAACGATATCCTATGTGCAAATGCCATTTTGTTCATATTTGCAAGCAAATAAAAAAATTTCCAAATCCATATGATTGGGGCAAAACCGATAACATTCATATGGAGTGGAATTCTGATAAGGGATACAGATGCCCATATGGTAATAATCCATGTCGTCATCATGTGGTTAAAAAAAAACAACCATCAAAACCAGCTATCAATACATTGCAAACGATTGACGAATTTGCACATTTAGCGGAGGAGCAAGATGTATGGAGTGAGAACAGAAAAACGAATGACGATGTAGAATCACAAGAAAGGAAAACAAAAAGTGATACGAAACTTTGTGTTGAAGAATTTAGCAGAGATGGTATTACTTGGCCGTCACTTGGTGACATAGATACTGGAGATAGATCTCTTCGTGATTGGGTTGTCTTTCAAAATGGAGAAATATCAAACAGTGATCATGACGATGATATTGTAGACAATAGCGATGCATTTTCTTTGATAAGCGAGCCATTTAGTGAATGTAGTTGGGTTGATTTAACGCCAGCAACAACAACAATGAAATCGAAAAATTAAAAGGTGCGCATAGAAATCATGCGACAAAAAATTCAAGAAAAGGTTTTGTTGCTTATAAGAAATGGAATGGAAGACGTGGAGTAAAATCGAAAAGATCAAAAAATAGTGTTCGTAGACGTTGTAAATAAAATAAAATGGACGCCCCGCGGCCCATACGCTACATATTTAAAGTACATGTCAGAGGATATAATACGAAGTATATTACACGACTTCGTACATAAAATATATTTTTTACTAAAAATTTCATTACAATATATTTAAAAAATTAATAATTTTTTTATATTCACAATTTTGGTGGAACGCCATTTGCTTCTCCACCATGGTTATGAGTTCCTGGTCGTATTGGCAAACTTTGTCTTCCTTCAACTCTATTCATTTGTTGCTGTGCATAAATCCTATCTACCATGCTTTCCATTGGTGGTACACGACGAATGTTAAATTTCTGTGCGTGGCAATTCTTTTTAATACAATCTTTAAGACAACGTTGTCTTGCATCTGCGCCGTCATCACCTTCTGCACTATTCTTTTGGCATGTCGCAAGACATGTTTTTTCACATTTTGGTGTTGATTCGACTGAACAGTAAGGTCCAGACCATTTGTTTTCACATTCACAAACACCATCCATACAACTACCATGTCCACTACAATTTCTAGGACAGGAGCGTTCAGAACAATCTGCCGTGTGCCATCCTTCTTTACATTGACATAATCCGTGAACACATTGTCCTCTACCGGAACAACCGTGTGGGCATGGGATCCTATCATTGCCAGCTATTGCTAATAAATCTAATGCGTCTCTACGCCATTTTGCACGTGCCTGTTCCGCCTTCGTTCTTGCGGTGGAATTGCCATTTTCTGCTTGTATTAAGTATTTTCTTTCCTTACTATCTTGTAGTGTCATATCTGCAACTGTTTCCTCCACTTTTGATGGAGTAACAAATTCTGGGTTGTACACATTACCTTCCCTAACTGCTTTTTCTAAATCATCGCTACGCGCGCCCATTAACCTTTGAGAAAATTCAATATCTTCCTTCAATAACTTCAATTGCCTAAATTTATCGCCACCTTTCCTTTTCATTTCTTTAGCAGCCTTATCTTTCAAATAACGATACATGTGGAATGCACTAACTATCGATTCAGCTGAAATTGGACCACGTCCTTTTCCTTTAATGCCTACGAATAAACTACAATCATCACCAGCATATTTTTGCTTACAATGGCAGATACCTTGATCACAAAGGCCACGTTCTTCTTTTTCGTCATTGTGGCAATCTGATGGGCATTGTCTAATGCTACAATCATCACCTTCAAA
Organism: Stramenopiles sp. TOSAG23-2; assembly: GCA_900128395.1. Lineage (NCBI taxonomy): Eukaryota > Stramenopiles sp. TOSAG23-2. Next base: position 9,360 of record LT649703.1, read on the forward strand.
TCCTTGTTTACAGTTACATTTAGCTTCAGTCGTACCATATGCTTCCTTGTCCGCTAATACACATTCACCTCGTAATGAGCAATCGTTTTCACAGATTGTGTATGAACAATTGACGCCACGGAAACCGTGTGCACATTGGCAGATACCTGCGGCACAAACACCACCGTTCAAACATTCGTGGCCACAACTACAGTCGGCACCATACCAACCTGGTTTACAATTACATTTTCCATCCGTACCTGGTGCGCAATCACCATTACCGCTACATTGGTTAGGACAGTCTTTGATTTCACATGCAATACCTTTCCACCCGTTTTCACATTGGCAGCGTTTTGGGGTACCAACGCAGGAACCACGGCCGCCACATTTATTTGGGCAACCAACTAATTCAATGGAACAATCTACGCCACCGAAACCGGAGGTACAGTAACATTCTCCATCTGCACCGTTACAGAAACCATTTGGTTCATTACAGCCGTATGCGCATGATTTTTGTTTACAATCATCACCACGGTATCCTGGCATGCATTTACATTTATCGTTATTACAAACACCAGTAATAACACCTTCCCATTCTTTCGTACAGCGATCGTTACATGTTTCGATCTCGCAGCTTTTGCCTCTCCATCCAGAGTGGCAATTGCAGGTACCGTTACCCATGCATTGGCCATGACCACCACAATCTTTCAAGCAAAGTGTTTGTGTACAGAAATCTCCACCGTAACCTGGTTTACAATAACATACTCCATCGTGACAATCGGAATTTGGACTGTCTTCGCATTCTTTACTACATGTTTTTAAGTTACATGCAGCACCTGTGTAACCTTTCGTGCAGAAACATTTTGGCATTGATTTTAATGATTTTGATCCATTTCTTGCAATTGGATGTACGTGTTGGATACATGTACCATGTCCAGAACAATCAGCGAATTTATCTTTCGTTGGGCAAACGGCTTTGCTACAATCTTCGCCTTCCCATCCTCTTCGACATGCGCATAATCCGTGTTCCATACAATTACCATGTCCAGAACATTGATTTTTACATACTTTCGTTTGGCATTGTTGGCCAGTGTAATCACCTAAGCAATAGCAAGTGCCATTGAAGCAATGGCCATGGTTGGAACAGTTGGTATGGCATACTCGTAAATTACAAAGTTCACCTTCCCAATCGCGATTACATTTACATGTCAAATCAGGTTGGCATTCCCCATGATTACTACAATCATTCGTGCATGTTCTTTTGGTACAGTTTACACCGCCATAACCATCGGAGCAAATACATTTTCCTTGCTCACAACGCCCATGCAATTCACATTCTGGTGCACATGGTGCAATCTCACATGCGATACCTTCATACCCTTTTGCGCATGTACAATTTCCCAATGGGTTACATTCACCATGTCCACTGCACGTTTGGTTTTCAACTTTGGTTGGGCATTTACGCATATCACATGCAGGTCCGGTGAATTCATCGAAACATAAACATGTTGCATCTTCTTGTTGGCAGATACCATTCCCATTACATAAACCTGGGCATAATCGTTGGTTACATGATGGGCCAGTCCAATCAGGTTTACATGCACATACACCGTTGATACAAAGACCATTACCATTACAGTTACCGGTACAATCTTGCTTGTCACAATTGGTACCACTCCATCCAGCAGCGCAGATGCATACACCATTGTCGCAACGACCATGTAAGCAACCACCAACGCATTTACGGACGGTACAATATGGACCACCCCATCCTTCATTACAGATACATACACCATCGTCGCAAGTACCTGCATTGTTATTGCAGTTATGTGGGCATAACCTCACACCGCAATCGTCGCCGGAATACCTTGCGTGGCAGACGCATTTGCCAGCGCGGCAGAAACCGTTCATATTACAGTTGCTTAAATGTGCACATGATCTATAGGAACAATCATAACCGCTCCATGGCGCTTCACATTTACATTGGCCACCACGACATTGTCCGTGTCCACTACATTTATTCGGTCCACATGTCAATTGACGGCAATTGTCACCAGCGAAACCTGGTTTACAAAAGCAAGTACCTTCATGGCAATAACCATTTGCACCACAATGATCTGGACAGCCTTTGATGGAACAGTCCACACCACGGTAACCACGTTTACACATGCATTTTCCTCCAAGGCATTCTCCATATACACAGCCTTGTGGGCATTGATCTTTCATGCAATCTTCACCAGTGTAACCATCATCACAAGTGCATGTACCATTACCACAAGTTCCATGTCCGGAGCAAATGGTGCTTTTTTTGCCAGTTGGGCATGTACTAATCTCACATGCTTTGCCAGAAAATCTAGGTTCGCATAAACATTTTCCCTCCGAGCATAAACCGTGCCCGTTACAACCTTTAATGCAATATCTTTCACTACAGTCTTCACCCATGAAACCTTCGGAACATACACATTTCTGATCACCAATTTTTCCAACACATTTTCCGTTACCTGAACATTTGTTTGGGCAAGTTGTCTTGTCACACGCTGCACCACCCCAACCGGCACGGCAATAACATTTATGTTTTCCATGCTCTTGTAAGCAGATGCCGTTTCCGGAGCAATCATTTGGGCACCAGCTCACGGAACAGTCGTTACCAGTGAAACCAGCTTGGCATTGGCATTGGAAAAAGTTTTCACCAACTGTATCACATTTTCCATGTGAATTTTTCGTTGCACCACATTTTCCACTGCAAGCACCAACACGGCAGTCACTTCCAGTGAAACCTTGCATGCATTCACATTTACCGTTGCGGCAGAAACCATTACCGGAACAATCGTTTGGGCATGGAATAGCTGGGCCAATACCAACACCATCTAAGTTTCCATCTAATCTTGGTGCTTCTCTCAAGTCACCATCCGATACGTCTTCATCAGCATCTTTTGTTTTCGCTGCTATTGGTTGTTGTACTTTAATTTGGTTTGCATCAATCGTTAACCCTTCAATTGCATTGGTCAATTTCGGTGCCAATGCAATGGCAAGGCTGGTAGTGTCAAGCATTTGACGCATGACAGCTGGTTGGTTATCCGTAACTACAACTACGTATTGGATGACGGATGCATCACTTGCTAATAAACGCCTTCTTCGTTGTTGTGACGGCGTTTCTTGCGCTGCACTTCCACTTTCCTCTACACTTGTAATTTGTACAGCACCTTTGTCTACTTGTAATATTTTTGCAAGGACTTCTTCAATCTTTGCTTTATGCTCATCTAGCACATCTTTCGTAATACCTTCCATATTGATTTGTTGTTTGATTTTTTGACCACCGATGATTTGAGCCCCACCAGTCATACCAGTACCAGCACCAGTTGCTGCATTTGCAGAACCAGTTGCGGTACTAAGACCTTTATTAAAAGCTATACCATTACCACCAGTTGGTGCTTTCATCATTGGATTGTTATTACTATTACTATCAGTGGCTGGTGATGCCTCTTGCTGTTCAAGATCACTTGGGCCACTACCACCACTACTACTATCATCATCATTTGTATCTATATCATTTGTTGCACCATCCGTTTGGGGTGTAACATTACTAAATAAAAAACAAGAAGCAAATAATGCTATTAACAATATTGATAAAAATTTATTCATTTTTTTCTTAATTTATATAATATCTGAATCTTATATATCTTGTATACCTATTCTCGTTACCAAAACTTGTTGCAATATACTATAAAACCTAATATAACTTAGATTGATCCAAACAATTCTATATGAGAATGGGGGAAAAAACCTTTACTAATGAATATGTATATATCTGTTCCTCTGTTCCCACACCGTCGTCTGTTGTTGGTTTACAGATAATTCTATTTTCCCACTTCTTTTCCCCTAGTCAGATAATCGCGCTGCTTGTGAATCCTTCGTGCCTTCCTCGTTTTTGATGTGGACGAAAATGAACATTAGCACACGGATAGCATTGGGAGTCAGAAACCCTAATTTACAACACCGTCTTTTTTCATCATTTTAAAAAGTGAGGTATGCTATTTACCTATTAAACCACAGTTGCAAGGCTATTCTTTAGTAATATATAAATAGCATTGTTGCCTTACTCAAAGCTACCGAATATCACTATTCTTACCTTGTCGTTAGATAGGAACATAATTTATAAATTAAGTATTCGTGGCAGTATAGTAGTCAGATAGGAACATAATTTCTGAATTAAGTATTCGTGGCAGTATAGTAGTCAGATAGGAACATAATTTATAAATTAAGTATTCGTGACAGTATAGTAAGGCTTTTGCAAAATTACATCAATATTTACCAAAAGTTATACTTAAAGGGGGAATTAGAATACTAAAATTATTCTATGCTATACATATAGGGTCATATATTTGATATTCAGTACAATAACTCTTACACTCATCAATAATTGTAGAAATTAGCAGAAAAAGTGTCCTCAAAAACATAGATTGAGAATGAAAACTGGGGGTGTCGAGGTGTCAATATCGATTCTTCCTCATCAAATTATGAAACATTTTTACATAGTGTATAGTGTTATTTTATTAACGAAATATATATATTATTAATAATATATATATGTGTTTAAATGGATAGATAGTAAACTACTATTGTCAACGTCGTGAACATATATACAGTTATAGTTATTATTTTTATATCAGATAAACCATGAAATACAATATGTATACGACGACAATTGCAACAACAGCAATTGCATTGTTGTTCATAATAGGAAATACAAATGGAATATCGATAGAAACAATGTCACCTTGTAAAGCACATACAGATTGCAATATGAAATCAGGGGAAACTTGTTATTTTTCACATGCGGAAGCATCTGGATTTTGTTTTAGTGAAATAGCAGAATCTGCTGAACCAGGAACAATTGCAAAAACTGCAACAACTGCAAAGACGACGACGACGAAGAAAAGAAAAAGTGGGCCAACGATGAAACGTGGTGGTATTGTTGTACAAGGAGAAGAAGGTCAAGCAGCTGTGCTATCTGTTAAATCAGGTAAAACAGGTTATCGTGTAGGTGCATTTGGTACACCAGCTAGGTTTGCAATACAACAAACTGGTGGTGATAAAACAGATATATTAACCATCAAGCCAAATGGCGATGTTACGATGAAAAGTAAATTGTTGCGCACGACAAGTATTGAAGCAGAATCACGCTTGCTTGTAAATAAAGTACCACAATGGTCAATAGTTAAGCAAGAAAATTATGTCACGGACCCAACTACACAAACGGTGAAAGGTGCTGAAGGTTGGAAAAGTGTACCAGCAATTGTTGGTAAAAATGCTGTACAAGTGCAAGTAAGTCGTTGTGGTGGATTGACATTGTTAGGTGGTGTTAGTAATTTCGATCAAGCAGGTTCCGTAGCTAAAATTTTCAAAGTTCCAGTTGCTGCTACTACAAAAGAAGTAAGAATTACCACACGTTTCCATTTCATTGATATGTGGCTTGGACAAAGTGGTTATTTAAAAATTGCTATGCCACAAGAAAATGGTGAATATGGCAAAGGACAAGTAGTATGGTCCTCGCAATATGAAACAGCACCAGATGGTCTGTCGCCAATGGTAGAAATGATGAATGTTTGTGGTAATCCAAAAGTTGGTGAACATAAATTTTCTGTGCCAATAGATATAGTAGTACCTCTTAAAGGTAGATCAGCAGCAAGTGCTGCAGAGAAAGTTGAAATTAAATTAGAATTTGGTTCAACATGGGCTGTACCAGCAGATGAAAATGGTAGTAATGAAGGTTCATGGGGTATTAGTGGAGTAGAATTTTGGCAACATTAAAAAAACAAGAGTAAAAAGAAAAGATAAGATTTATATTTTTTTTACCAGCAGATGAAAATGGTAGTAATGAAGGTTCATGGGGTATTAGTGGAGTAGAATTTTGGCAACATTAAAAAAACAAGAGTAAAAAGAAAAGATAAGATTTATATTTTTTTATTATACACGCAATATATATAATATTATGTACACTCTTTCCAAAAAAAGTATCTTTTTTATTTTTATTTCTCTTCTTCCGTCTTCTGTGTGTATGTTATATATAATATGAGTAAGAGAACATTTTATATAATATCATATCGTTTCGTAGTACCCACCCCAAACAGAAATAAAACTTCTTATTTTAATCACTTCTTCCTTTTTTGAAATAAATCATACAAAGACTTTTGCTGTTTACCACCATCATCATTCATTATTTTTCTTTTCTTTTTTTTACTATTTCGTTT
>LT649704.1:0-15582 GCA_900128395.1 Stramenopiles sp. TOSAG23-2
CGTGGGGAAGCAAACGTGGAAATATCCGGATATCGATCATCAAGGTAAATGTTCATGATGGAGTCCATGAGGTGTCGTTGCAATATGGATTGCACACGTTTGCGAGGAGCCAGCGGTTTAAATTGATCGTTACCATCTTCATCAACACCGTCTGGGATGGTATCAATTTTCCAAAAAGGTGCAGATGAGGAACCATCATCATCAGGGCGTCCTAATAGCCAGATCAAACATTCTCCAGATGAGAGGTGCTGATCATAAGAAGCTTTTGCAGTATCAATCAGAATATGACAAGCACTAGAAGGTATCTTTTCATATGCAGTTGACTTTTTAAAAGTGCTATGTGCAAAATTCAGAGCGTCGTCACGTTTATGTTTTGGTAAACTGTCAAATATATATAATACGAACGTATGTTATAATATATATATAAAATTTTTCTCTTACTCATATTCGTATATATATCATATCATATGCATATATAGAAATGATTTTTGATTTTCGCAATGGTTTTCGTTTCTAAGAATATGGATTTCCATGCTCTGGCGCATGTTCCCATTCATAATCCAAGTGAACAAATGCCCTTTCAACATCTTCCATACTTTCAATTTTAATTTCCAATGATTCACCAATATCATGTGCAACTCGCAATGACATTTCCTCTGGTAAAACAATGTGGCATTCCACTAAAAATCGTAATCCAAAATGATATGCACGTACGGTATCAATTTTAACAATGTCTTTACTATGATTATATGCACAATAAGTTACTTTTGATAAAAATTGTGGATCAGCTGATAAACCAATTCTATGTAGAACGAGACAAAAAATTATCGATACATACATGAAAATAAATATTGTGTGTTTTGTTTGGTTATAAAAAAATGAATAGTTTTATATATAAATTGAACGAATGTGTTAGTTATACTAATGCTACATCAATATTTGTATGCTACGTGTGTGTGTATCCATATATAATATATATATATATATTATACTTACAATTTTCTGATTTGATCTCGTGCTGTTTCATACCAACTAAAAATAATATAAATACATATTATTATAGCAAACATTGCATCGATAAAGAATAAATTAGGATTTGTATACGTGATCCAAACTGCTAATACAACCCCAATATTGGATATAACATCATTGCGATGATCATCTGCATAAGCTTCGACTGATATGGAATTCGTTTTTGCCTGTACACTTCTACAAAAAATCGTAAGTGCTATTTTAAGTACAATGTTTCCTATTAAACTTACGAGAGCAAACGTATCAATTTTAATGGGCGACGTATTACGATTTTCATTACTACTGCTATACATAACCAATTTAATAATAACTTCCTGCAATAAACCTAACATACTAACACCCATAACAGAAGCAAATATGATTATACCAACTGGTTCAAGCTTTTCCTTTCCAGTTGGATATTTATAAAATTCCTTTTTATTTTTTATTTTATTTGTAAAATACAATATAGCACCAGAAGCAATATCTAGACCACTATCAAGCGTAGAAGCCAATATAGACATAGAACCACTTGTAACGGATATGATAAGTTTCAAGATAAATAAAAGAACATTTATAGTAAACGAAGTATTTACTGCTATCGTGATCAATTTATTATAACCAGCATTTTTTTTAATATCGTTTTTCTGCTCATCATTATCGTTATTATTATTATCGTCTTCTTTTTTCAACTCAAAGTCTTGATTGTTATTGGTTCCATTGCTCTTTTGATCCTCCATCTTATCATCAATATCTATATATGTATCCAACAGATTCCTTTGCGATAATATATAGTCTTCCACTTTCTTTTTCTTTTTCTTTTCAGAAGAGTTTCGAGGAGACTTATCAAATTTCAATAATAAATCTTTGGCATTTAAACGCCACTCTTGTTTGTTCCCACCTTCATCAGTTTTATATATCAACATTTTTTCTGCACCTTCTACAATAGTCTTCTGCTGTTTTCCTGTCTCTATTTCATCCATGGTGGTGATAATGATACTAATGTTGTTAACGATACTGATGTCAATATCTATGACATATATATATATATATTGACATATAATGATCTATCTATATCTATATTTTTTGTTTCTATCTACTATTCTAGAACTAGATATCACACTTTTCAATGCCAGAATTTAAATTGCAACCTGGCAACGACGCACGTACATCAATCTAAATTCATCATTGTTGAAATCAACACTCCAGCAGCACTCTCTTACTGGCTTACTGGCTTACCACTACTGTGGTTCTAGCAGCCACCACGCCACCACACGAAACACCACACAACAGTAAAGTAGCTTTAGCTCTTGTATACATAATAAAATGCAACTCCCAGAACTCAAGGCAAACCTTAATGAAATACTCGAAACTTAATTAAGGAAAAACTATATTTTTTGTTTTAGTTTGTACCACATGTTCTAGTTTAATGTGAGTTTCATTTTCAACTCAAAGTAAGTATACCTTAGTGTACATGTAGTATGCATGAGTATCGATAAATTAATATTAAAACTACGTACTTTGAAACTACTAGATGTGGACTTGGCACCTATGAAAATTTAGTATTCTTATTTGCACTTAAATAGACTATTTGAATTTTTTTTTGCGGATAAATTGGTTTTTGTATTTGATATAAAACCCAAAATGGGAGAATCTGCATTTTATATCCATTTAGTATACAAATAATATATACTTAAAAGTACAAAATTTTATATTTTTGGCGAGTGCCATGAATACTTTGTCCACATTTTGCATTTTGATAGGAAGCATATGCTTGTTAGTATATGATCATGAATACTTTTACCACATTTGTTTCGAGAGGGTACCAAAATCGTACTTGATAGAATAGATGAAGTTTGATAGGTGCCAAGTTTACACCGAGTCTTCGCTTGCGCTCAGAATTCCTGATTATTATGGGCTGTAGCAGGCGAAGATGAGGGGATCGAGTACTTTGAAACGTACGCAGTGCTACCCTCTAAACCGTGAGAAAACTGTGCAAACCGTGAGAAAACTGTGCACTTAACAAATAACACTATTCACTATGGGAAATATGTATATATAGTTTTCTAAAATGCCAATTTTATTTTTCATATATTTGTAAAAAATATAAAATATCCGAAAATATAGAAAAAATGATGAATATTTCCCCCATAGTGAATAGTGTTAAGTGCACAGTTTTCTCACGGTTTAGAGGGTAGCACTGCGTACGTGCGTACGTAAAATCTGTTTCAACTCATACAAATTAGTATCCATATACCTACCTATATATACACTATAAATTATAAATTACAGTAGTAGTATCCTGTGTATGTACAGATAGCACAAAATAATGTACATATGTACACATATGATCGATATCCTGTATCCTGATAGATATATCCTTATATATATAATATGAGTACAAGTATATATATATATATATATATATATACTCAATTAATTTCATTAATACGAAATCATCATGTACAACAAATTTATTACAACACAGTTTAGAGAGAAAACCGAACAATAGTAGCATGGGTAAAGCAAAATTACCAAGATTAGTCAAACTAAATCCTGGTATGAATACGATGTCATTAAGTTTTAAACCTTCCGTTAATGCTACTTCTAACGAACTTCGTAGAAATGATAGTGGTAGTACGCTGGCAAGCTTATCTAGTATAGGTGATCGCCAAAGCGATGACATGATCAATTTAAATACATCTGATGATGATGGTTACGGAGAGTCAGAGTCATCTTCCATAAGTAATAGTTCAAGTAAAAAAAGCAGTAGTACTAGTACCATAACAAATTAAAAGTTGGTTTGGAGATTAGCAATTATAACAATTGAAAGAAATCTGAGAGCCCAGGGAAAGAGTGTGACGGTGGAAAAGTTATTACTCGTACAAATACATATACGAGGACGAGCCTCGTATACGTGATAATATTTTTAAAGAATCTCCTTATTTCAATTTATCTTAGCACGTTGCCTTCCCTGGTACGTATTAATTAATACGGATATTATAGCTAAGCTGTGTACTGTCAGGCCCAATATACTTGGTGTCATACTGTGCACCTTACTAAAATGTAATAATTTACCATTAAAAATAGTAATAACAAAGGTAATAACGACCTTCTATACCTTAACCTTTTATGTACTGTAAGTTAATGCTCTAGCTGGCTAGCTAACCAGCTAGAGCTAGATCTAGCTGGCTGAGGCTGGAAAAGTAGAATCGTATTTTAGGTATTATTTGTCTACTAATTAGTATATTAACAAGTATAAAATTATACTATCAAAAAGCATCTGTCCGGACAGATGCCGGACAGATGCCGGACAGATGCTCTTTTTTCAATACTGTGTAGTGTTAAAACCATTATGTTAAATTAGTATTCTAATTTAACTATATAAAAGTGTAGTTAAATATGTGATCATGGTTTTAACACTACACAGTATTGCTTCTAGCGCTACTGTATGTAGCCTACTGTACCAGATTAGCTAATTCTAGAGTAATATAATACATCAGTAGAAGAATACTCTATTACTATGCCAGGCATTCCAGGCATTCCTGGCATTCTTCTGGCATTTACTATCCAGCTATCCAGCCTGGCCAGCTATCCATGTTGCCCAAATAAATTATTATTATATTGTGCTATTATTTACTATTATTATTATTATTAATTATTGAATTTATTATATAGATCTATTAAAAATAAAAATAAATGTGTAATAATTAGGCCGGCCTAGTTATATATAGTGGAGATGGAGAGAGTAAAAACTGTTAAATTAGACAACAAATTGAACAACATTGCAGCTTACATAGGAATATTAAACAAAATCCGCGTCATATTAATTGTTATTGATCCATCAATTTTAGATTGTGCTTTTGTTTTGGCCACACACACACACACATACATACAGTATATAATATACAATGTCATCTAATACTGCTGCGGAAGAGTTTGCAACGTTGGTGGAAGAGTTAGATTTGGACGTTGATATGGACGAGGATGAGATCGAGGAGTTAGATATGAGCGATAAATCGTTAAAAACGTTGCCTATCTGTGTATGCTCATTAAAAGATTTAACTGGGCTTTATTTAGAGAACAATAATTTAACAAATTTGCCACATGAAATTGGGATGTTAGAGAATTTAACAGAATTATATTTAAGGCGAAATCAAATAACAAATCTTCCCGAGTCAATTGGCAAATTAACGCAGCTTGACTCTTTGTATCTTGAAGATAATTTATTAACGGAATTGCCAGAAACAATAGCGGCATGCCGAAACTTGAAAGGAATTACCTTACACAGGAATAAACTCGAAATTTTCCCAGATCCACTGTGGAGATTGACACAGTTGGAGGAATTATATTTGGACGGAAATAAAATATCGAATATTCCAGAAGAAATTGGGTATTTGAAAGATATTAAAGAACTTGGTTTGATCGGTATAGGTTTAGTAGAAATTCCACGAACAATAGGTCATCTGACAAAATTGACAATATTACACGTGGAAGAAAATAATTTAAGCGCCTTGCCAAAAACAATGGGGCGTTTAGCTAGCCTTAAACAGGTTTATTTACAAAACAATAAGTTAGAAAAATTAAGTGGTGGTTTAGGGAAATGCATGAAATTGGAAACAATTAATTGCGAAGACAATCAAATTACTGGTATATCGAAAAAAATTGCTGATCTAGAGAATTTGAAATATTTATTATTAGCAAATAATAATTTGAAAGATTTAAGTGGATTGCAAGAGAAACTCGCAAGTCGTGGTTTACGTCGCATGACATTGCGAGGAAATCAATTAGATGCTAGTTTAATGAAACTTGATACGGATGTACAAGACGAAATGAAAAAAAATGGTGGTAGTAAATCGAATGAAACAGGTGGAGTCGTAGAAAGTAAAATGGGTGGTGGCTTTGCACAAAAAATGAATGATGGTTTGATGGGTGGTATTCAAGAAGGTGATGAGGAAGATGAAGAGGATTAGTTGAAAAGAGAGCTCTTCTCGTATTCGGAAATTTTTTTTTACGAGTACTAGCAACTGTCTATAATTTTTTAGAAAAAATTTTTAAATTAATTATACGTACATCGTACGAGAATATAACGAGAATATATATTATATTTTTTTTATTTTTCTACGAATCGTACTCATTGAGACAATATTCCGAACTACTCTCCTTGGGAATACTATATTTTATTTATATACGAAGTATTCATTAAAATATATTCGTATATAATATATACATAGTGCTAATAATACTCGTAATAGTTATTCGTATATAAAAAAATACGAACCGTATTTTTTACGCTTATTTAGTGTGCTTTACCAGTGGTTTACGTCAATTTAAATACTCTGAATCTATGATTGATACCTTTTAATGTGTGTAATTGCACTTTTGAAGTATTGTTGCTAACAACACCATATTTTTCATCATCATTGAAATAAAAAACACGACCAACACGACTATGCAACATTGCCATAGCAGTAAATGTATTTGGTTCATTTGTCATATAAACGTCATACCCTGTACATAAATATGATGATAATGTTGTAAATTGTTTGGTACATTTTGCCTTTTTTGTTCTCGATGAATTGTTACTATTATTGTTCTCAATGTTCTTACTCCATTTACGTTTTTTCTTTTTTTCGGTATTACCATTTACAGAAGTATCATGATTCTTATTATTATTCCCTTCTTCTTGCTGAGTAACATTTTGTTCAAAATAACGATCCCTTAAGTCTTTGGAAGTTGTATCTCGAAAGGATATTTGACGTATACAACGCATAACTGGATTGTCCAATGGATGATTTACATATTTATATGCAGAAGGTTTATTATTATAAAATGATTGACTAACGATTGCATTCATATCCGGATCAACAAATATTACACCTTGTTTATCCTCTGCATTATCATCGTTACTGTTAGGCGCAGCCTGTGCTATTGCTAATTGTTTTAATTTTATCGCATAATTCATGTAATTGGTTACACGATTTATAAATGATTCCGACTTGATCTCAAGATCATTATCGTCAGGTCCTTGATGATATGACATTGGCCATATTTTTTTACCAATTTCAAATTCATTTTTATTTTGCGGCTTTTGTGTTGGTACATTGATTATATATACTGTCGAGGCATTGATTTCTTTTAATGTCTTTTTCACATTTATTGGTACTTCCATTTCTCTTCTTTTATCCGTCTTGTTCTTGTCCTTTGACTGGAACTGCTTAGTGTTGTTATCATCTTCGTCATCAATATAGTCATTTTCATCAATAAATTTTTTACATAATAATACTTCTAAAATTTTATTATCACCACCGTCAATTTTGGGTTTAAATATATTCGTATCTAGTCGTCTTATACGTTTAATATGGCTCATGCTACTGGGAAACACTAATGCTTTTCTCAACTCTTTTAATAATTGCTTTAGCTTTGGTGCTATAACTTGTATACAAAGCATTGGCGCTTTATATTTCACTGGGTTAAAAGGTATCGGTGGTAACTTTTGCTCTACAATTACATATTGTTTATGTTTTCTTGTTTTAAATGCATTATTGTTATTTACTGTTGCTTGCATGATATTATATTTCTTTGAGTTATATGTTGTTATTCGAAGAATGATTCCATACAAAATGTCTACTTAACGAGTGTAGATATTGATATAGACAAATAATAATTAAAAACGGCACCCTTTCTATTTTTTCTGTAATTTTATTCTTCATATAGCTACAAACAGACAATGCTGGAATGCTTACATGGCCATACTAATTACAGTATGATATATATATAACTGATGTATGTACGGTATGTTTATATTTTATTATTTAAAAAAATACAGATCTTCTAACGTGCTATCCTGCCTGGGTTTTCATCATTATTATATGGGAACCCTTAACAAAGAATTTATTGCGAAAATGTAGTTTTACATCATATTTTGGCCATTATCTGTTGTTGATGTAATTTGGACCTGTTACCTTAACCTGTTAATGTGCTAATTGCTAAATAGCACAATACTGTAATCTGTAATAATAATGTGCTAAAATTGCTACTGTACATCGAGGATATACTTTAACTGCATATGAATTATTCAACTGTATATATGAATTATTTTAGTCTCAACAACTGAGGAATGGAATGCACTACCAACACAACATCACACGCAGAGAATACTATGATTAGGTAAACGAGAGATAAAATGACATCAATAGCAACTACAAACAGCAACAAGGATGATGAAGATAGTCACGAGAGAATAAAAACGTTTTCCATGGCATCATTGCAATTACCAAGTTATAATACAAATATAACAATTAGTAAATCACTACGAAAAGTAAGAAAAGAACGAGAACAAAATAGATTATTTAGAATTAAATCCATTCAATATGATTACATTTTTGTGAAACAAGTGTTGCATGATTTAAACATTTTAATAACTTCGGATAGCGCTGTCAAAATAATAAACGACAAATATAAAACAGAAAAAAGTAACAGAAAAAATAACAACCACAAAATAGAGAACAATAGCAAGATAAAAATATATGCAAATCTTCGAAATGGGCTTTGGTATTACCCAAAATTTCATGGCACAGCATATTTTAAATCAACGGACGGACATTCGCATAAATGGAATTTTAGTTACAAACGGTTGAATATGAATGTCCTCAAGAGTGCTATATTAAATCACGGCATTGTGTTAATAGATAGTACACGCCGTGGAAAATGCTATCCTGACTCGTTTTCCATGACCATACCTATATGGTGTTGTGTCTTAAATCGTGCAAAGATGAAATTATTAATAGATGATGATAATGATAATAAAAATGACAACAGTGATGATAATAATAATAATAATCGAAAACAAAATTATATTGATGGTAATATAAAAACGTTTGATATAAATTTAAATACACCGCCATGGATATTGAAGGAGGAGAAATCATTTGTAGAAAAATTGATTGACAATTGGGTTGAGCATTTATTAATAGACTTTAAAATGATAATAAAGCCAATACTTTCAAAATTATCAAAACCATTACGTGCTTTATGGATATCACCACAATCGAAATTGGAAACATTCATTTTTGATTTCAATTCATTGCCCTTTATCCCAATTATTTGTATTTCTGCATCAAGTACAATTGGCGATGAAACATTTCGTATTAAAAATAGCTTTCCATATATACAAGGAGCCGGTGATGATGAAGAAAACTGGGCAAATGGTTTAACACCATCCATGTTTTGGAAATATAACAAGGTATTGTTAAATTGCAGAAATTTAGATGAATTTGAACATGTATTTTTAACAAAAGTAAAAACTGCACATAATAATAATAGTCTTGGCCAACAGCAAATTGAAAATAATTTATTGACTAGCAAAAAGAAAAAGAATGCTGATGATAAAATGAAAAATATCGAAGGTTACAAGTTACGTTGGATAAAAAATACTAGAATTTGTATTTTGTTTTTAAATCATATGGAAGATATTGATCTTCATGGTAACTGTATATACAATATAAATGTAAATGTTGATACGCTGTTGAAAAAGAATCAAAGTAATCAAAAAGCCAATAATAATAATAATAATTACCGTGTAAATCTATTTGTGTTCAATTCTTCTATTGTTGAATATAAAATTTCAACTTTTGCAAAAAATAATTTAGATAAAGAGGAACTCCATTTAAAACATATATTTGTGC
Organism: Stramenopiles sp. TOSAG23-2; assembly: GCA_900128395.1. Lineage (NCBI taxonomy): Eukaryota > Stramenopiles sp. TOSAG23-2. Next base: position 9,699 of record LT649704.1, read on the forward strand.
CAATTGATTGTAAGAAAAAAGGCCCTTCAGAAAAAATATTGTATATGGAAAATGGATTTTCAATATTTCTTAATTTCTTTTTATCGTTTTTTAATAATATCAATAAGAATCACGAAGAAGGCGATGTAGATAATTACTTTATGCTTTTACCTGGGCATGATATTAGTTCAATTACGTTTGCCATTGCAGCACTCGGTATATTTTATGATGCAAATTTAAATTTAATTACTAATATAAATGCCATTCGAAGCGATAACCATCGAATAAGTAAGAAAATGTTTCAAAAAATATATGCATTACTTCAAATGGAATTAATGAGCCATGATGATGAAAAAGATAGCGTTGTTGATACTCGTCTATGTCTTTTTCAAAAATTACCAAGACGTCATATGAAATATTTAAATGAATATTTTACCTCCACATACAATGGCCGGCGGTGGTACAATGATTTAAAGTTGCCATTTTTAAAACAATAATTTTATAATAAAATAATGGTAAACCAATGAGTTTGCATAAATCAGTACAAGTAGTGCTGAAAACGGGTTGATCAAAATAAATTTTTACAAATTTTCATATATAGAATATATATTTTTAGTCTAAGTAGTCAGTGTCGTCGTCAGGATTCATCATTTTTTGTTCAATAATAAAATAATAATCTATGATATAGAATCCTATACATAATAGTATACTGGTAAATAATACCTACATATTGTTACTGTGACCTGTTGTGATATACTAAAAAAAATTAGTGCACTTCTTCTTTTCATCAAATTCAATTTTCAATCCTGGCAATGTTATAATTCTAATAACTATAATAATTTGTACTAAGGAAAATAAAATTTGAATTATAAATAGAAAATTCCCTGAGCTGGTGAGGATTAAATTGATCATAAAAGATAATCAATTACATTAAGAAAGTAATAATACGGATAGCAACAAGCAATACCGGGATAGCCACCACCTTTTTCTCCTTATCATAGTCAACAATATCATCCTCAAACCTAAATTGTTATGGAGTTTACGGTTGCAAATCTACAATTCCATAAAGGAAAATGGAAACATGGTAAGCGAAAAGCAAGGTTGCCTCTGGAAGTATTTGTTGTCACTAAAAAAGACGACAATATTGATACAAAAAAATTGTTAATTGCAAATTTTGATTTTGATGCTAATACCAATTTCAACAAAATAAAGACATCTAGTATGGAGAATAGTATACCTTTAACCAACATATGTAATAATACCAATAACAATAATTATAATAATATTATTGCAATCAATGAAAAAAAACTTATAGATGAAAATTATAGTAAGATTAATAAAAAAGATGTTGTAGAAAAAGATCGAACACAACAGAAAAACAGCTTGGTTATAAGACACAAAGCCTTGAATACCTTTTCACCCGCGAAAGGTAATAATTGCAATGATTTATTAATAATTTCGCCAAGTGACACTACCAGTAGCTGCAGTAATGGAGATTCTATGGCCAGTCCTGAATTATCAATATACGATTTGCCGTCACCATCAATATCCCATCAACAACAAGAACAACAACAATCAAAGCTCATAACTGTAGGAAGAATGTCTTCACAAATGCCGTTGGGAAATGCTTCGGTTGTATCGAAGGGAGATGAGACAGAGAAAGAACATGGCAAGAACGTTGGTGTGATCAATGTAAATATGCTTCAAAAGCAAAATATTAATATGAAATATAATAATGCTAATTCAAAATCTGACGAAGTATCACCTACTGCAATTTTAGTATCAAAAAATAATGTGAAAAATAATAATGTCGATAACAATAACTACATCACAAACCAACAGACACCACAACTAATTACATCAGCGTTATTTCAGACCGGGTCTGGAAATGCTGTAAAAATATCAAAAGACAGTTTAAACGAAGCGTCGAGTTTTTTATCTTCAAATGGAAGTAGCGTTAATCTATCATCATCGAATAAGGCCAAACGAAAATCTGATAATTTATCTACCTTGGTTACGCCAAGGCCTTTGAAAATGGTAAAATCCTCGTCGTCTTCAAGTAGCAGTATGAATAGTAGTAGTACCATATCATGCGCCTCACTATTTCAAACTGGATCAGGTCGTCGTGTAAATATTTCAACGGAAAAGTTAAATGCTGCATCTAAATTGTTACAATCATCTGATGTTAAAAATGATAGTAATAATAGTAACAATGGTAAATCTGAATTTAAAACCCCTAGGCCAATTGCAAATAAAAGTAACATGCCAAGCGCATCATTATTTCAAACTGGATCAGGTCGTCGTGTAAATATTTCAACGGAAAAGTTAAATGCTGCATCTAAATTGTTACAATCATCTGATGTTAAAAATGATAGTAATAATAGTAACAATGGTAAATCTGAATTTAAAACCCCTAGGCCAATTGCAAATAAAAGTAACATGCCAAGCGCATCATTATTTCAAACTGGATCAGGTCGTCGTGTAAATATTTCAACGGAAAAGTTAAATGCTGCATCTAAATTGTTACAATCGTCTGAGACGATATACAACCACGAGAAAGATAGTGCCACATTTATAACACCAAAGCTGGTCAAAAAGAAAAGTAAATCTCGACAAAAAGATGATACAAGCATACAATTAAAGAAGATGTCGACTTTAAAGAATAAAAGCGGAGGAAAGCGAAAAGGATTTGTTACTCCAAGAATAATACAAAAACCTGGACATGTTGAGAAGCATAAAAATGATGAAGGTCACATCAGTACAATGACAGTAAAACGACAATACAAAGCTGAAAGGACAGTTGACATGATTAAAATGAAGAGATCGAACACAAAACAATTGAAAAATGTTGCTGAAGAGGAAAATGTGTTAACAGCCCAAAATGTACCGCTTGCTAATGTTTCTATCTATCAAGAAGCATTAGATGTTACAAGTGAAAACGCCGTTGGTTTTTCTTTTCAATCGGAATTTGGTGATAAACTAACTTGGAAAGATTTTAGGATGCGATTGATACAGTCTGAAGGTATGAATGAAAAATATTTGAGTGATAAGTGGGTTGCAAATCACTATCGTCGGATTATCTGGAAACTAAGTGCAATGGAACGAAGATTTCCACGAGTATGCAGAGGCAAATTTTTAACCCCGAAAAGAGTTTTGGATCAGCTAATATATCGCTACAAACGGGAAGTTTCCGAAGGTGCACGTTCGGCATTGAGAATAATACTAGAAGGTGATTCTCCACCAAATCGTCTTATGGTATTAATCGTTAGCAAAATTGATATGCCTAATGCATTGAGCAATCCAAACGAAAGGGGAAAAGTTGTTAATGATTTCGAAAAGAACACCAATGGGAAGTTTGGCTTGGAACTATCAGATGGTTGGTACTCCATCAAAGGTATGGTCGATAGTAAATTATGGCAGTTGATACAAAATGGGACTATCAAATTAGGAACAAAACTAGCTGTTCAACAAGCATCGTTAATTAATTGGAATGCTGGTGTGAATCCATTAGATTGCCCTTGTAATAATGTTCACGATTTCAGTAGTGGAAGCACAGATCCAAAGCTGTGCATTTCAAAAAACAGTTCACGCATTGCCGCATGGGATTCAAAGTTAGGCTTTCAACCAATGACATTTTTCAATATGAACATGTCAACGTTCGATCCTGCAGGTGGTGTAGTAGGTTGTGTCGACGTATTTATTGAACGAGTTTATCCTATGGTATATGTGGAGAGGTCATTGGACGGGTCAAGCATATTTCGTTCAGAGAGAAGCGAAGCTGAAGCACAAGAAAGTTTTGAAAGAACCATTGCAGCAGCTGATGCTCCCAATACCGATGATTCTAATTATGACCGTAGTTGTCATGATAATATGGGCAGTAATGGTGATATTCAACGACGCCGTAACGTCAACCCGATATTTCAAGCTGACATGATCGATGCTATCAATGGATTTCGTATCCGTGGCTCAATTACATTTTGGAAAGCGTCTGAAGATTTTAGAAGTCAAATAATGACAAACCGCCATTGGAGATTTTTTGGATTAACGCCAAGCAATCATAATAAGAGTACAAGTAAGAATATTTGCTTTTCATACAATTATGGACAACGAAGCCAATGTTGCGTGCTGCCAGATATTGATGGAAAAACCATGATTGGACGTGGATATAAGTTTCGACATAGAAGTTTAATCGGTGAAGTCAAATACTATCTATTGGATGATTCTAACAAAAAACGTTTCGTTATTGATGCAGTTGCAACTATGGTAGGTGAGTGTCTCCATAATGATCAAAGATTTTTGTTTTTTGTTGATGAAAGCGGATCTATTTTAAGCATTTTGTTGAACAAAAATTTTCACAAAGATATTTCAAAGTATCGCGAAGGTTCAATTTGTGTGTTGCTAAATCTTTGTATTATTGCTCATGATAAACAAAACGATGTCATGCAGAGCGAATGGAAGGAAAATTCAACTACTCTGTTAAGCTCATGTGACACAGATTACCGTTCAAAGTTAAATATGTATTGTAATCACTTACGTAAATGGAATTCATCGTTAGAAGGGAAAGTGATGTTAGAATATGTATCGCATACTGTTTTACCAAAATTAATTAGTAATAATATCAGTACTTATGAAATCAACCCCAAAATAGCCCCATTATCTAAAATAGGATACATTGTTGGATACAAATATTCTTCAATCAAAGACAACGATAGTTGTGATGACGGTAATAAAATAGTAATTATAGATTTTCAAGATGGACATGGTTTTCAAATGAACTTAACGACAAAGAAGTCTTCAATACCATTCCACAAATATTTACCGCATTTGGATAAATTAGGTGAATGGTACAATCTTCCGATCCAGTTTCACCAAATAACACTACGACCTTTCCTCCATATTAGCGATAAAGAGAAAACAGGATTAGGGAAACTGTTTTCTTTTGAAATCATATCTAATCAATCAAGATTGTTGGAATTTGGAAGAATATAAAAATTTGGGGATTAGGGAATATATATCATATAATACGTCGTAATTAGGGAATACGTCGTATATATTACGAGTATATATATATCATATTATACTCGTATATTTTAAGTTTACGCATTAAGTTATTTTTTAATTTACTCATGTAATAATTCCTACTCTTCAAAAGAATACAATAATTGAAATAATCTATCTCACACTAGTGTGTTGATATATCATACCCATAATAGAGAATACCAATGAAGGTAAATAGATGGTAATCAACTACTCGTAGCAGTTGATGAAAAACGAACATCATACGTATAAGTATATTATATTCGTACATATACGAATATAATATACACAATTTGCAGAGGTGCATTAGAGCTTTACTATATAGTGTCTCGGATAGAAATATTATTCTTGCGATTGAGTATTGAGCATACGAGTATTACTTAGCACGGGAAGTGTAAAATTATAATATAACTTAGATTTTAACCATCATATTATATACGATTTATGTATTTGAAATTCATCTCATTTTACTAATTCTGCACCAAGCGTTAGATCTACTTTTGGCACACTACTAGTCCATTTTACATATTTCACACTACTTTCATCTGTCGGAGGGTGTGGTTGTGACATTGTCGTTAAGCCATCTGCTGACGTTGACACTTTCAGTTCACGACCAGCACGTGCTAATAACTTTTCATTCTTTTCTTTACATCGATTAATTATATTTTTTCCGCTGGTTTTCCTACTTTCTAACATGACATTTAACTTATTCAATGCAGATGACATTTGTTTTGTTTCCTCTGATAACTCAATGTTGGGCAATAAAGCGATTATATTTTCTTCACGTTTTTTTTTCATTTTTTCTGCTTGTTGCTTTTTTAAGGTTGCTAATCGTTTTGCCTCTTCTTCCTTGTCTTTCCTATTCAAC
>LT649705.1:0-15486 GCA_900128395.1 Stramenopiles sp. TOSAG23-2
CATTTACGGGCACATTTGGATTTCAGGCCTGTGTCCTTGCTAGAAATGTGAATTGGCTTAATGCTATGTCCATGGTAAAATGTGCCGGTATTTTTTTTTACGGGCACATTCGTCCAAGGACACAGCATCGGGGAAAAACCCCTTTTAGCTTAAACGAGCCGTCCAGTAGACTAAAAAGTATCAGAATATCCTCATGGTGCTCTGGTACTCTGTGCTGAGCGTCTGAGCTGAGCGTCTTGGTGGGGTCTGGGCACTGATATAATGATATAGTACATATAATAGGTATACTAGTATTGAGCTACTATGCTACTGTCATAATCTTCCAGTACTATTATCTATTATTACCTGGCCAGCTGGTAGCTGCTGAGCTACCAGGTAATACATACAGACTTTTTTTGCAGACGACTACTGGCAGACTGGCAGACGTTTCTCTTTGTTTTTTTTGTTTTTTTTATATATTTATATATTGTAGTTGGTTTACTAGATGAGATTTTTGCATTCTAAGTTTTAAGAGTACAAGAACAATTCATAAAAAAAAAATTGTATAGTCAGCTATGAAACGGCAAAGATGTGATCCGTCATTTGTTCCTAGTGGACATTTAGATCGCCACCCTGAACTAGGAATTACGACTAAAAACGAATATTATATGCAATTGCAAAAAAGAAGAGATTTTAAGTATTATGGCGGAAGAACAATTAACAAAAACATGATATCTGCTGATTATCCATTTGAAACAAGCGGCTCTAGATATCAATCTTCCAATCAGCTATTAATCCCTTCATCCAAACTATACAACAATGCAACAGAAAATCAACAGAACATTTCCACTAGTAATTTCTTTAAAAATTTTGGTGATGGTAATAATCGTAACTACAGCAATAATAACATTCAAAACAATAATAATAGTAGTATAGGAATACAACGTAACGGGGATAAAGTAAATAATATAAAACATGAGGAAAACCATACATTAGAATATCATCGGTTAAAACAACAAGGCGTCTATCAAAAGATAAAGAACATAGCTCAGCAACGTTCCAATGTTGAAAATAATACCTTGCCTGTCGGGCCATATGTAAAAAGTGAAGTTAATGGATGGTGTGTACCTTACCAGGCAAGAAGAATGAAATCTTCTTCCGAAGCAAATTTAAGAGGTATCTCAAAACATGCACCGGAATGGTTTCATGCAAATAATAATACACGTGTAAACAACGAGGCACCAAAAGGGCATGCACTGAGACAAAATGGTAGAAAGGAGCAAGTAATGTCAAATCTGGTACCAGAATTTTTTGTAGGTGAACGTGTAACAATGAAAGAAGAAGAATACCGTCAAAAAAATGAAGGACGTGGCAAAATGATGAAAGGAAAAAAAAGATCACCTTATATGGAAAGAAAAATACTTCAGCCACAAATAAGTCTACCAAAAAATCAAGGAAAACAACACTCGCCAGAGGCATCTCATAAAATCTTACAAAGCAATGTCACATTTTCAGAATATGATAAATTAGAAAATGAAAGTGATGCATTGGAAAATTTATTACTTGGCAATCATAGTAAAAAATTAGCATGTAAATTAGAAACAGCGAAGATAATTGAAAAAGGAAGGAAGAAAAGCAACAATGACGAAGACAATAATAATAGAACAAACAATGAAAACAATATGGATATCTTAGAAAATAATCAAAAAAATAATGACAAGAATAATAGTATTGCTAATGATGGAAATGCAGCATATGTTTACTTACGTGATGGCCAAATCAGTTACAATAAGCCAGAATGGATGAAAAGTCAATGGAGTGAGGAAAGACCAACTATTCGAAGGAAAATTCCAGCTTCTGAATATAGGTTAAAGCGAAATAATACCATTGCCAATAATATGATTACTAATAATGTTTCCTCGCCTATGAAATTACAACAGAGTGAAGAACGAAAAAAACAATTATCTTTCGCTGGTTTATGGACTTTAGGATATCCCGGCATTAATAAATAGAGCAGAGAATTAGCTATTAATAGTGTTGCTAGTGTGGCAGCGCGAGATTTATATTAAAAAATTATACCGTATATAATATATAATAAATTATATGTGTATGATATTTAAGAAGAGAAAATTTTTATATAAAAATACTGATGATGTATTAAAAAATATCATTAAATAAAAAAAAAATAAAAATTTAAAATATTTAATATTACATGTGTTTTTTATGATATTCTATATATATACAGTTTGTTTTACACAAAAATCTTTATCTTTGGAGACACACGTATGCACTTTTACGTACGAGTATGTTACGAATCGTATTATTATTAATAGGAGCATTTCCTGTTTGAAGATAATATATTTACAAGTTCAGCATGGTTATTTATCTTCGCATAGTCACTAGGTAGATAACCGTCTTTATCTTTATAGCCCACCATATCTGGTTCATGTTCCAATAATAGTTTAACAATTTCAGTATTACCATTATAAGCAGCCATATGTATGCATGTGCGTCCTTTTAATGATGGATGGTTTGATTCCCATTTTAAATTTGGACGAGCCCTCCGTAATAATGTTTTTGCTTCAGCAATATTATTGAACCAGCAAGCATTAAATAACCACTCTGAAGATGTGATTCCATTTGGGTTTTTTTTTACCTGTGATTTCAAAAATGTATTTATCTCTGATGATGAATCGGCTAATGCACTTGCACCCGCACCCATGATTAAAAGAAATTTTTTTAAGTTGTATTTGATGTAATAATATTATTATGTATGATAATATGTTTGTATAATTCTATCTATTTATTATTACATATTATATTTTTTTTTTATTTTCTATGCACCTATTGCTATTGTAAGTCCCATATTAATTATATAATATATGCGTTTATAATTTGTACAAGTAATGGTATGCCCTTGCTAAATTGGTAAACATTATTTTGTTTGATGACGCTAGCAACTATAACACAACTATATACTAGCTTCAATCTAGTATATAGGTATATTTTTATATATTAACAAGTATGATAGTCGATAACCGGATTTATTATTATTTTCTAGAGATCCTCTCTATTATTTTCTGAGGATTTTACGTTACACACAAACTACATACATGCACATGCGTTTATGTCTTCTCTCTCTTATATTTTTTTTTAATCTATATAATTTACATAAGTACTGGAAAAATATCGTTACATTTATCTATGTGATATCTTCATCATTTTGATATACATATCGTAATAATAATTGAAGAATTTCTTCTTGTTTTTTATCATCAGCTAAATCAATTGCAGTTTTTCTAAAGTATCCAATATTTGTTTCAATGTAAATGTTTGCTCCATACATAAGTAAAATTTTTACAATATCTATATTGCCAGTAACTACTGCTATCATCAACGGGGTATATCCATTACTATCTATCATATCCAATTTCGCTCCCTCGTCCAATAATAATAACAATAAGTGAAGAAATGTCCTATTAACACTACAATGTTTACAAGTCACATGCAAAGCAGTCTGTCCGTGGTTATCTACTTCATTTATATTAGAACCATTAGCTAATGCAACTTTTGCTGCATTTATTTTCCCTTTCTCACACGCCCAATGTAATGCAGTCCTATTCATACGATGATCCACAACATTTATTAAATTATGTTTAGTTATGCATCTAGATATTTTCCTGTTTTCACGCAATAAACGCTTTCTTTCAAATACAAGTGACATAGACGGCAGTCCAACTATACGCTTATTATATTGGTAATCGTGTTCATTATTAGCTGTATTTAATAATTCCAACATTTTTTTTGTCTTACCATTATGAGCTGCCCTTAAAAACTTCCGTTTCAAAGTTGTAGATACATGGGCCATTATTTACAAGTTTCCTACATACATATAAACGAATTTGTGTGTATATATGTGTGTGTATGTATGATATGTTCATGTTATTGAAAAAAAATTAATTAAAAAAGTTCCGTTTCTTTTTGTTACAGGTACCACAGGTATAAACTATAATATTGACTATTCTTGAATGAGTGTCTAATATCGATATTAATAATAGTCGACACAGCTGGTCATCATCAGTTGGTCAGCAGGGAGGAGAAAAAAAAAAAGGCTGTCGTCAGGCGGCTGTCGGGACACAATTGCCACATGGAGGATTATTAACTGTCATCAAATAGTACTGTAATAGTACTAGCTATATATATATTCAAAAAATAGAATTAAAAATATGTATATAAAATACAAGAAAAGATAGAAAGACATTGTTGTATAACGATTCTATCATTTTAAACTATTACTTCAAACGAATCAAAATATTGTAAAAACGATGTCGAATAATACTAGTATACGACAACATGTCTTAGATGAATTGCAATATACACCGAAATCTATCTTGGAAGAACAAGAAGGTGCATTGAGAAAAATATTTAATAAACTAGCAAATAAAAATGGTGTATTAGATAAAGGTGCGTTTCTTGGTTTTTGTAGACGTTGTCAAATCTCACCACAATTAATATCAAGAGCAGAAATCATGGAAATTTATAAAGCTACACACTATGATGAAATGCAAAAAATACGACGTGCGAATTCTTCTATTGGCTTAGGAAATTCAACAACAAGTGATAATTTTCTTTTAAACTCAAGAACTACTACTAGTTTCATTAAAAGCAAAAATAATAATAACCAAAACGGTGAACTAAGTAGATTAGAAACAAAAGTATTTAATTACGATACCAATACAAAAGTAGGTGCTAGAGGAGATTGCTTAACCTTTTATGGATGGGTAGAAACGTTAAGACGTTCTGCAGGTATATTATTTTCTGGTGGTGAATGGGAAGAAACATATCCAACAGAAACAGATAAAATTCGATTATTATTATTTTGGATAGAACAAGGTGAATCAACAAGTGAAGAAGATGCCCGAGTAGCGGCAAATAGGCGGATACCAAAAACATTAACCCTAAATCATAATAAAAGACGATCAAGTTTATTTCAAGGCAATAATAAATTTCTTGTACGTAAAACAAGTGGTGTAGAGCCACGTGATGCTCTGGAACGTGCAGAAGCTGCTACACAAGCTTTTGGCGTACACGACGTTCGCTTCTCAGTAGCGGCATTTGATGTTGGAGGAATACCAACACGATTTCCACAGTTATTACCTCATGTAGAGAGTTTAGATGTAGAATTAAAAAGGCTTTTTATTTGGTATGCTGGTGCACCTGCTGAATATCCTGCTGGGACAGAAGGGGACGATTTAGAAATGAGTGCAGCAAGATTTTATAAATTTGTTAGAGAATGTCGAATTTTAAGCTCTAGAATTACGCGCGGGATTATTGATGTTGTGTTTAAGAAAGTAACTTCAGCAATGCATAAAACAATTAAACAACATCATCACAATCAACCAGTAAATAATGGTTGGAAATCAAATTCATTTACAAAAGCAGCTTGTAATCAACGTAAATCAATGGTTAATCGGCGAATGAATTATGAAGATTTTTACATAGCATTAGCTGATTTAGCTACACGTAAATATGCACCAGCCACATTATCGCCAAACATAAGTAACAATAAAGGTAATATGGTTGGTGCAGCATTTCATAAATTATTATTACATGATGTCCTGCCAATGTTTGCTCGTTTTTGGGAAAAAACAAGCGATACTGGTACTGCTATTACAGTTGGATCTCAACAACATCAACAATTACTGCAGCAAGTTTCACAATATGCAGGTGGTAGCCCAGAAAAACGACAAGGTTCATGGAGAAGGCGGTGGGTAGAGGTGCACCAACTTGAAGATGAACTTCGTCGGAGTGATGTCGTTAAAGCATTTCATTTACGAAACGATGAAATTATGCAATTATTGAAAGCACCATCCATTAAATCATTTAATCATAGAATAAAACAAAAGAAAACAATGAAAAATCGTAGCGTTAAGGCAACAAATATGAAAAACAAAAATATCATGACCAACAATAGAGAAGGCAGAGCGCTTTCCACGACGCGATATGAGGAAGTCAAAATTGACAATAATGAAGAGTTAGATTCATCTTTAGCAACGACACATCGCCTTATCTCTCGTAAATTATCAGCAACATCACTTGCTGGTGTATATCTTACGCAAGATAATGTCAAAATACTACCACCACCACCACCACCAGCAGCAGCACCATCATTTTCAACAGCAATAAATGCCAATACTTTACCATTACCTCCACCATCGTCATCTTCTTCTTCTCCATTTAGAAGTACGGCAAATTTGCAACAAATGCAATCCTTAAACAATTCCTCCTCAAATATTTTAATGCAATCTGTAGCATCGACGATAGCAATAGAATCAGAGAAAGATCGTGAGTTGCAAAATATACTTAGTGTAGTAAAGTCGAAAATTGAATCATTGCAACAGACCGTGGGAAATACCGATGTCAAGGATAATGATATTGCAACAGATGATAGAGGGAGAGCCGATAGTGCTTTAACGGATGACAGTACTGCAGATTTTGAGGATGCAAAACCAATGGCAATTACGTCGGCAGAAATGGATACTGTCATACGCACAATTATTGAATCTGGAATGCCAGTAAGTGATAAAAACGATAATAATAATATTGATACAAGAATCACAAACAACGATAAGATTGAAGAAAAAGAAGATAAAAGTTATGTTGCAAGTCCTACGAAATCAAGAACAAATAAAGGTAATAAAAAGAAAAAGAAAATGACAACCCCAATGAGAATCGGGGATTTATCAACAGATTCTCCAGATGTTTTAATGAGGAGCAAAAGCCCATCTTCACGAAGATCACCTAAATCGCGAAGTGCACGACGGGTTAATAAAAGAATGTCAAAAAAAGCAAATGGGGATGTTGTATTGTATGAAACTCAGCTATTGAATTCTAAATTAATCATATTACAAGGTAAAAATTATGCAAGAGATGGTTATACATTGCCGCGTAGAGAAAAAAGAGTTGAATATACAGGAACGCTAGACATACGATTGCAGTGTAAATGGAAAGCAACAAATTTAGAATCGTATCGTATTATTATAACTAGTGAAGATGATTCGTTATTTCATTTTAGGCATTATACAAATAGAGAAATGTTTGAGGGCATACGACAACGTCATGGATTTCAAGTTGAATTTAATAAATATCCTGAAGTGCTCGCCAATGTTTTCGATGAAGCATCTAATACATTAAATGATGAGATTGACATTAGGTTTGCCGCTCGTCGTGATGGAACTGCCGCATTTACTATTTCGAAAAATTTATACAATGGTGCAAAAACTATTAATATTTTAAGTTTGAATTTCACTCAATCAAGTGATAGACAACGTGATCAAGATAGGGAGCGTCATCAACAACAAAAAAGTAGACAAAAGACGAACAAAAGTAAAGTCACATTTTCTCCAACTGCATTGGACAAAACTGTAGTAAACGATAATGGTTATAATGGAGGTAGTAATACACAGTTAGGAAAAACAAAGAAAAGTATGAAAAGGAGAAGATCAACGGGTAAAATGGCGGGTGGAGCAGTTGTTTGAGAGGGTTTGTGATTTTTAAAATTAAAGAGTTTGTGTATCATGCTGGCATGAAATTAATTTGTGTTCAATAAAAATGTTTTAAATACGAGTAATTAAAATAAGATTTAAAATATAAATATTGTAAAATATATATAATATTTTTTTTTATAATGATACTGGTGTATGATACGAATTTTAAAATAATACTCGTGCGTGTAATGAAGATGATATCGCACCCATCCTCCTCCTACACTATCTCTCAACTCTGTATATTTTTAAGCATCATCCAGTTTTAAACTATATGCTAAGCCATTTGAAGAAATTGCGTCACCTAATCCCACTGTCACCTTTGGTATATGGCAAATTAAAACTGGTGCAAAGAAAAAACGATATTGTCCTTCAGCCCACATAGCAACAGGGTTATCTAAACTTAAATTAATGTTTGAACCATCAGCGATAGTAAATGATAGTGGGGCAATGAATTCAATATCATTTTGTTTGACACGATTGTTATATACACCATCATTTGGAAAACCACATGCCTTTAACGTCGCAGTAATACTACCTTGTGCAACGGCTGAGGCTAGCATGGGAGACCAAGATTGCTTCTTACTATTCAATCGAGAAACGATTATATGATAACCTAATGAATGAAAATGCCCTCTAGTTAAGCGACGGTTGCCGAAACTTGGGGTGGTATGTAAGTCAATATAATCCATGACATAAGCTAATGCCGAGGCTACGGCACGAGGTTCTGGAATTTTCCCAGTTAATTCATCACGAGTAAATACCTTTAATGGCTCCTTACTGACAACTTTTCCATCAACTAAAGTGGCGTATCTTCCACCTAATACCTCGTATAACATTGCTAATTCCTCCTCATTTAGTCCAAAGGAATCACTGGTGGATAACAATTCCTCTGCCATTTGTTTCAAAAACTTTGTATCGGCCATGCTTGCTAATTCCAAATGAATTGGTGTTCGAGGGTGTAACATTTTCAACATTTCCTTTATTTTTAAAACACGTTTCATGCGATTTTCTTTTTTCAAGCCTTCTAATTGATTCAATCCAGATGCAATAAATGCATCATAGTAATTATTTTTTGCTTGTTCTTTGACTATATAGTCCATCATAGGTTCAAATGATTTTAAATTGGCATTATATTCATCACTTACTACAATAAATCTGTTCGCTCTTGGTGCTACTATACCATTCCACGTTGCCCCTTTTGGATATTCTAAAATAAGATGAATCGGATCTTCTCCTACACCACGCTCAGCAACCGTCTTAATATTAGATTGCAACAGTATATCTAACTGTTTTCCAACAATTCCACCTAATAAAACATCACATTTACAGGATAACGAAGCTAAATTTGTTGCCATTAACGCTGCGTTCCCACCAGTCCTATACAATACTTCGCCTTCAGTGCTTTCTGCACTGGATACAATTTGTTTGAATAAATCTGGAGAGTCCACAAAGCGCTCCGCTGCCGCACCTTTTTCAAACCAATACGCAAAGCTGTCTACAAAATCGCTCAATGAAGATATTGATTTAACATCACGTGGTTTTGGGGTTAACTTTTGTACAACTCCTAGTCCTTGAACAATCATATCGACATTAGCATTGAAACCTACCGCAATCTTTTTACCCTTTGGCACTGGATATTTTCGAGCAACATCATGCAGTTTTTTTAAATAATCCAAATTATATTTCATACCACAATATTCCTCTGTTACATCACATGTTGTGCCTTCATCATCAATGATTACTATATTACCATCGGCATGTACTTCAGCTAAATTTTCATATAATTCTTCCTCCTTTGCATATGTACTTATTAATGTGGATATTATAAATAGCATCAACATGAATAATATATTGTTATTTTTTACCATCATTTTTTTGATTTTATTATTATTGTTGTTGTTTCTTACCGTTCAAAAATACAATTTTAATAAAATAATATGTATATCAATATTTAAAAATCAGACCTTTTTTTGGCTATAAATTGTTGTTGTTATAATTATTACTATATATATATTTAGTTTCCTCTTCTATGTTTATTATTTGCTATTGTATCTGTACTAAATATATTTCATTCAACATTATTATTCTAGAATTCTATGAATTATTAATAATTTGTTTTGTATTTTAATATTTTTTAGCCGGCGTATAGCGTTTTGCTATAATAATTGAAATAATACCAGGAGGTATTGCTATTATACCAGGTATTATACTTACTTACGATTTATACCTGGTAGCATTAGTAGAGAATTAGAGAGGGATCGAGGGATCCTACACGAAAAAAGGACGTATTGACTATATATTTATTCTAATTTATTGACTATTATTTTCTATAAATAAAACTTTTAGAGTGTGTGTGTGTATATTATAGAGTTATATTTTCTTACTAATATATATATATATTCAATATAGGATTAGCTAGATAGTGCAATACTTTTTTTGAGCAAAAAAATACACACCATGGTAATATTTTTAATAAAATATATTTTGTTATATAAAAATATATGTTCATGTCGACCGTTCAATATAAACACCATCGTCATTCAGGTAACTTCCTTTACTTGGATTGCCAGCCCATAAAGGACCTTGCATTCCTTTATGTCCATATTTTAATAAATCGTATAAAATTTGCAATCTGCTATATCTTGGTTTCCATCCATTTAAAATTTTTGTTGTTTTCCGTAACTCATAAAGCTTAGGTGTGTGCGTTAATTCTAATTGATATTTTCGTGTTACATCAAATAATTCTTGACCATATGTATTGATAAAAAATTCATCTTGTGTTCTATTATCTATTGCTTCTTGCCATTCTTTAAAAAAGTTCAATGTTTCTGATATATTTCGATGATTACTATCATACAAACTGCTGCCATACAAAATCAGTGGAGGCTCCGTTTGAATCAATTTTCGATTTTTACCATGGTTTTTTCGAATATCCTGTGCAAAATATTTTATACATTCAATACAAAGGTTTGCAGCATCATCAATATGAATACCTTCATCGTTCCAAAACTTCTGCCCCCATTTGTAAAAATTACCTTGGAATTGTGTGGTATCAAAATGAGGAATATAATAAGACATACGTAGGATAATAATTTTTACATTGTAGATGGATGCATAGTGTTGTAGCATATTTTCGCATGTAGACGCAGACCAACCTGAAACGCTTGATGTGGTATTTGTAGCTGTATTTGATATGTACAAGAGGTATCTGACACGAGTCTTTGGTAATGTTTCCATAAGGCTGAACGTACCTCGTATATTCAAATCGAAAAAATCTTTGCGTTTCTTCGCACCAATTTCAAAATAATATTGTTGCCATCCAGCCATATGTATTAAAATAGATGCATTAGAATCCTCGGCAACTGTGCGAAGTGATTCCATATCACCAATTGAACCTTGTACATATACACCTCCAGCAGAATCCAACGGTGGTTTTCTATCGAATCGTGTGCATACACAGGACAATTTTTCATCTTTACGTATATTAGCAATGATTTGTGCAGCTAATAACGATTTACCACCAGTCATCAATACACTATGCTGCTCTTTCTCATTCGCCATGGAGATTTTACTATGTGGATGATACGTTTATTTTTACAAGGGGCTAACTGTATTTATCTAAGAGATGAGATATACGTGTTGATAAAGAAAGTCAGCTATAAGAGTGTGGTGTGTGTATAAAAAATAAAAGTCTGTCGTCGTATATTATATTTATTTTTATTTATTGAAATGCACAAATAGAGAAGAGGCAATTATGTCGTCAGACTCTTTCGAAAGAGTCTGACGACGCAGACTAGAGAAGAGGATTCTAATATATTATTACAGTACCACATACCCTGCTGGGCCTGCTACCTGGTGCTTTTTAGTGAATAGAATACCTGGTATTTACATGTTAAATAATCTGTGCACAGCAGCATCAACCAAATATACCACCAAATACCCACAGGTATACCGCATAATAATATTCTACTTTATGTGGATATATTTAAAATATATACCTCTTTCTCGTTCATTTTTCTCTTTGTTAGTCGTCACCTTCTTGTTGCTATTTCTATTACGTGAAAAAACCGCAAACATAACTATGGATAAAATACTAAAGTATGAAATGGCAAAACCGTTGGATGGTTCTGATATAACAGATGCTAATCAAGCTATAAAGGAGGTAATTAATTTACGAAGATTATTGACTGAATTTAGTAACATTAAGATTGGAAAGTCTTGCAAGCATCAGGATTCCATAATATATACAGCGGTAGTAATTGGAAACATTGTATTGCCAGGCGGAGCAGGCGGATTAGAAATCGTTGAAACTATTTTGTGGTATTTAGATGATGTTTCCTTGGTTAAGTTTTTCAACACTTCAGCTATCAAACAATTGTCTATTGCTTACAATTCGGAAAGGTTGGTAAATATATGTAACGTAACAACAAAATTATATACTATTTGTTACCCAGCTGCAGTCCAATACGAGAAAGCAATGCTAAATGTGAAACAAATAAACAAAAAAGATTTCAACGTACGTGTATTTTGTAAACGTCCTCCAACATTAGTATATGAAGTATTTACGGCTGTTCATATTTTATTTAAAGGAAAAGACGAAGGTTGGTCTGGTTGTAAAAAAATGATTGGTTCTAAAGACTTTTTAAAACGCATTTTTGACTATGATCGTACACAAAAAATACCAAAGAAAAGATTACAAAAATTGAGAAAATATCTTGATTATTTTACAAAAGAAGATGTACAAAGTGTGAGCTTAAATGCAGCCACAATATATGAATGGTTTGAAGCAATTATTTTTTGGCAGGATGTTGAAGAAATCTTGAATGAAGAATATTTAACTTTGCGAAGCAGAAACCATTCAAAAATTCTTTGAATTTTTGACAGAGAAATTATTATTATTGCTACGATATCATACTGACATATTTACTTTATCAGCTATTATGAGTAGTTGATACCATCTATTTACCTTCATTGGTGTTCTCGATTGTGAGAATATCAACACACTAGTGTGAGATAAGATTATTTCAGTTATTTTATTCTTTTGAAGAGTACGTAGGAATTATCATGAGTAAATTAAAAATAAATTATGCGTAAAATTTACGAGTATATATTTTTACTTTAACACACAACACAATAAATTTTAAAATTGTTTTATACATTTTTTATAATTTTATAGATCCAGATTAAAACACAAACTCAATCATCGTCAACATCTTCTTCTTCTTCTTCTTCTTCTTCTCTTTTAACATGCTGATAAAAGACCATCTTCAATTATACGACGTAGGGCACCTAATGTGGACAAACGTTTCATATCTGGTAATGGATCTTTCTTCACTTCTGGAACAGGTTCAGCTGTTTTTGCTTCTTCGCTTTTTTCACCATCTTCTTCAGGTGGGGCCTCTTTTTCATCCTCTTCGTTTTTCTTGGCTTCTTCCTCTTTTGCTTTTTCCGCTTCATCGTATTTTTCTTTTTCTAAACGTTTTTCATGCCAAACATATGCCACTCGTGCTAAATTTTCAATAAATTCATGAAATAATAACTCATAATCAAAATTAGATTCATCATCATTCTCATCAAAATCTTCGTTTACATTTAACACATCGCCACTACCAGCAATAACTTCATTTTCCATATTTGTTTCTGGTTGATTTCTTGTTACTGGCGATGTATATCTTGATTTCAAATATATTTGAGATGCAACAGTTATAGACATTGTACCAAGTTTACGTGTATCCACTTTTGTTTCAACTACAGCTGTCTCGCCGTCTTCTCCTACTTCTTCCGTATTTGACTCTACTACTTTCTCTTCCTCGGCTTCACTACTACTACTATTACTACTGTTATAAACGATATTACACTTTTGCAACATTTTTACAAAATCACGTACGTACATTGTTTTATCAGCTTCTTTCAAATCATCACCATTATGTGAATATTGATTAAAAACTTTCTTTAAAAAGTCATCATATTTACTTAACAATGCTTTCATTTTTTTCGATGGGTTCCTAACTTTGCCTTCAATATCATCTCGTGGCTCTTCTTTCTCACTTGGTGTTCGTTCACGGCCTACTTTCGTGCTTAATAAATATTGCAATTGCTCAGACAACAATGGTTTCACATCTTCATACAAGCGGCTTGCAATCCTAGCTAAAACTTCCACAAATTCACGGAACAAAATTGGATGCTCCGGTCCATGTATATCCTTTTCCTCTTCTAAATACATTGAATCTGGTGCCATGGGTACCATATTTTCAGAAACACCTCGTTCACTAGCTTCTCTTCTTCTACGTGCAAGTACAACTGCAGATGCTAATTGTATTCTTGTCTCATGGAAACAACGATCGATTAAACTAGGTGGCAAACTACGTTGAATCAAATCACAATCGCGACAAAATCGCCAGAATTGTGCTAAACTCATTGTAAATGTATTAGGAGCATGTGGTGCATCTGTTACTTTAGTTGCATAATCATTGTATATACGTTTTAAATCAGTATTCCATCTCATGATGACATTATCCACAGCACGCCTCTCCTTCAATAGATCGCGCGGGGCCATATTTGGCATCAAGTCACCTATATTCAACTGCACATTTCTAGATGTTCCAGCAAGTACGTTAGATCCATTATTAAATTTACTTGATTTACTTTTCTTTGATCCTTTCATAGGTGATTTCACTGGACCTTTTGTTGGACTTTTCTCTTCTAATGACACATCGTTATATGCCATGCGATCTTCTTTAAACGGCCCTTCGTATACTCTACCATCTGGAAATGAATAAACGCCATGTCCATGTTTTAAATTTTCTTTAAATTGACCGTGATATCGTGATCCATTGGCAAAGTAGAAAAATCCATTTCCATGTCTTAAACCATTTTGGAACTCTCCGACATAACGATTACACATTTGACGCTCAGTTAATGCAAATGCATCACTAGTACCAATCCATACATGTTCCCCTTTCCCATCAGGTTTATCATCTTTCCATGTACCGTCGTATACTTCACTTAATGAATTCCAGACCATTTTTCCAGATCCATTTTTTTCATCGTTTTCCCATTCACCTTCATACACGTTACCACTTGCATATATAATAATACCTTTTCCACTACGTTTCCCTTTTAACCACCCTCCGGCATATTTGGAACTTTTATCTTCATTATAATATATGACACCTTGCCCGTTACGCTTGCCATTTTCCCACTGACCTTCGTATACAGATGGTACTGCAGTCAGTTGCATCGTTCCAGTGCCGTGTCGGATACCACGTACAACGTCACCAACATATGTACTACCGTCACTCCAAGTATATGTACCTTTTCCCGTCATTTCATTTTTATCAAAGTCTCCGTCATATATTGTCCCATCAATCCAAGTATAAATACCTTTACCGTGCATTACACCATTTGACCATTCTCCAGAATAGGAGTTGCCTCCACGAAATATAGCTTTTCCAGTTCCAACATAACGCATTTTATTGTCCACATTCTCACCGTCAAAGCTTTCAATAATACAGGCAGTTAACTTTGGTTCAATCGTTTTGCCTATATCATTTGCAGGGTCGACTGGGATTATATTTTTTCCATCTTCCGTTTTATTTGGATCCTGCACAGGTGCATTTTTCTTCTTTTGATGGTGCTTTGACGACATTGTAACTAAAATATTTACTCGAGCTTCTATACTATCGTAAAGGTAATATAAATAAAATATTTACTCGTGATTATCTATAATATCGTAAAGGTAATCTCTTCCTTTTATACTTTTTTAATTTGTTGATCGTGTAATTTCTTTTTCTACAAATAACGATAATATTTATTATTTATTATTATTATTGCAAAATATTTCTATGTTGAAAGAAGAAACGGCTACATCATGGCTATACATTTGTACATCGTACATCATGATAATGATCAATTATAAGTATAATAACACTACATACCATTACATCGCGCATATTTTAAA
>LT649706.1:0-15484 GCA_900128395.1 Stramenopiles sp. TOSAG23-2
ACCACCGATGCTACTGCAGCGATAACTAATACAACGACGAACAATACATAGAGAGAGATATTTGAAAAAAAATAAATAAAATATTTTTTTTGTTACGTTCGTATGTACGACTCGTAACATTAGATATATTATATCTATCTATATAATACATTTTAACATTTTTTTTTAAATAAAGGAAAGGGAAAACAAAAAATTCGTACGGCGAACGTATGTTCGGTTTATTAATCATTAATTTAATATTTTAAAAATGTCCCCCTTTCTCTTTTCTCTTTTTTTTTTTTTAAGCATGTTCACCATTTATTTTTCTGGCCTTCGTTCTTCGCTTCTTCTTTTTCTTATCAATATCTTGGCGTTTTCGACGCCTTTGTTGATGTTGTTGCATTGATCGATTCTCTGATTTCCGCTTTGCAATTTCAAACGAATAATTAGCCTTTTCATAATCCGAAAATGCAAATAATGCAGAAGACTTTTTAGCACCACCATCATTATCATTATGTTTATTGTAATTTTTCATGCTATGATTCTTATTGACACTAGAAAATACGTTCTCAAAAAAAACTCGAAAGTAATCTATATCTTCCTTTGATTCTTGGATGCTTAAGAAGTAAGGAACGATACTTTTAATATGTTCTATTAATATATCGGACGTGCCCAATTTTTTTTGAAAAACAGATATAATTGATAGCTTCAATGTATTCGATTGTTGTATCTGATGTAATTTGACAATCGTTTTTAATATATATAGTATAAAAACTTTATCTTCAATTACGTGATAGTCAGCAAAGGATAGGCCACTTGAGGAGATCCCATTTTTAATTAAAAGCATTAATTTTTCCATATTTAGCAATAATTCTTTTCTTTCTGTTTCTAAATTTTGTGAATCAACATTACCACTTCCAACAAAGTCATTATTATTGATATAAGTAGAATTTAAATGGACCAATAATAAACCAGCATTTACAGATTCAATTATGGTACAAATGGATTTGTCAAAAATTAATTTCTTTTCACGATCTAAAGTATCAATGATCTGCATTTTAAATTGCTTTGAACGTTTCAATTCAATCAAGGTATCCAATAACCAAGAATTCTCCCCTCTAAGTTGAGATTCATGTGACCGCAACATGTACAATAAACTTCTAGGTGGACGAACATCGTGACTAGTGGCATTGTTTCTAATATTTCCATCTCGACTAAATATTTGCATGTTTACACGACAAAATGCAACTATAATGGATATAAAAAGAGTTTTTACATTACATAATAAATTTGATGAATTTGAGTTGATGATCATATTCCATATATTATCTCGATGTTCTATATTAAAATCATTGTAATTCAAACCATCAGCATCGATTAGAGTCAAATGTGTTTCCCAATATGACAGTATACCAATGGTCGGAAGGTGGATTTGCCTCTTTGTAATTTTAAATTTTGTCATTATAGTATCATCAATCATAGATAATGGCGCATTACATATTTTTGGTGTTACAGTACCATGAACATTACCACTGTTATCATATCCCAAACTAAATATTTCATCCCAAATAGAACACCAAAGACATTCTTTGTGAGTTTCCGGACTAACGTCAGCAGTTGTGTTAAGATCGTTACTTTTAATAGTATCAGCAGGCATAATTTCATTATTGACATTTGACCAAAATTCTATCCATTGAGGCGCTTTTACCAGATCAGTGCAGTGTGAAAATATCCAAAATAAGCGAGCTTGTATCCACGATGTTCCTAGCAAAGGTGGAGTTACATTAGTTCCCGTCCCCCTATCATTCTTACTCAAATACAAAATTGATTGGAAAATTAACGATTCGAAAATCTTATCGTTTACATCATTGAACAAAATTGTCTCACTAATATTTCTATTAAATATATTAGCATGTTGTACAACATGATTTGGAAAGTGCTTCAAAACGCGTATTGCTGAGTAGATCATTTGATGACCCGTACGTTTTGGAGTTATTTGTTTTAAACCGTTAGTACTTCCAAGATTCAGTAATAATTTTTTCATTGCTTTAAAAATTAAAGACAAGTCAATATATTCATTGAAGTCCTGAAAGACGGAACAAATATCATTCAGTGAAATCATATCTGGACAATCTAATGCTGCTCTAAACAACGTTTCGCTAATAGACATAATATTTGGAATTTTATCACGGAATAAAGCACTAAAGTAATCATTTAATTTTCGTTTTTTCGCAGCTGACAATAGGACTTTAATGTCTACTGCTGTAAAATAGCCTTGCAGAGCTTCCGCCCCAACAACATGCCACTTCACTAAATCATTAAGTAATCGGATTAAAAGCAATCTTTTTCCATTTTCATCGTCTGAAGTTTTACGTGAAGATACAAGATTTCTTAAATGATTCTGCAATTTACGCCCTTCCCCAGCATTTAATCCCTTATAAAAATTATATGCTTTTGAAGGTTGCTCTGTATACAACAGCATCAATTTATCCACTGTACTTATATTGTTATCTATTGTTTTGTCGTTGGAAATGGTATCATGTTGCTTGTTGTTGCATATTGCTACTTGTTCACTCCTGCTCCCATGCTTATTCGATTCCAAAATAAAGCTCGAATTAAACAACATTTGTAATGTACTTTTCCATTTTGTATATAAATCACGCGATGACGCGATAACAATTGGCAGTGAAACATTTTCTATGCTAGAAAACGTAAGGGATATTTCAATGTAACTCTTCTTCAATAAATTATTAAAAACGACTTTAAAATTGTCATCGTCTATTAAATTATTTAAGTCATACATATTAATTGCTCCAAATGTTGCAACACTAGCATTATTATTCTTAGCAAAAATTATCAGGGTTGCAAGCGTATTTTTGAAACAATTCCAGTGCGTAGCCATAGCGGATGATGGTAAAGATGACATGGATTGATGTACATCAATATCATAAATACATACCGTAGAAATGTCATGGTGATCCGTTTGAAATAAATCAAACAACAAAGATACATGTAGACAAGTTGCAAGTTCAGCACTAAGATTACCCATACTATTATTTTCAGACGAAAGATATTTTTTATTATCATGAACTTGCGTATAATTAAAATATGCTTTAATCGTTTCAACATAAAATTCTTTATCAAAATATTGAAATAATTCATTCTTACTACCAGTATTATAGCTTCCATCAAATTTTATATACAGATGAAGATGTAAGATGTGTAAACAAATTGATCTTAAATTATATTGAAATTTTCTACATTCAGACGTCGTATTTTCATGAATATACTGAACTACTAATGTTGCAATTTCCTCACTGTTCCGATTCTCATCATTACTGTAAAATTGTTTTGGTAATATTGTCATTGTCTCATTTTTCTTTTTGGAACATACGTTTAAATAAATGCTTTTAAAATCATTATTTATTCCTATTTTTTGAAGTGAACACAAAATATTTTGTGCAGATGATGTTACCAATTCAAAAAAAGAATTATAGATAACTTCATTGTAATATATTTTCTTCAATTCTGTTGATAATGTTGACATGAAAGTAAGTACTTCGACAAGTGTTGAGGAATGCCCATCTCCATTGCTATAACTACTATTACTTTTTTTTAGACGATTATGTAATGTAATATACGTAGACTGGATACTTATATAAGTCAAAAAGGAAAAATGTCTATTATTTGATTGTCGTATCGACGTAAATTTCGGACTATTGAAAAGAATGACTTTTAGCATTGAAATAGAATATTTAATTTTCATTTGTAATTCACTATCATTTGTTACGATGGAACCTAAGATAATGTTTTCAATGTAATACTTCAGTACAACTAAGTATGATACATAAAAACTTTCACTTGCTTCATAGCGTGATAGCAAAACATTATATATTTCGAATATATTGACAAAATCATTAAACATAAATTGATGGAAAAATGTACCAATAGCATTATCAAATATATCTTTTGATTTCACGGAATAGACAAGAAGATGCAAAATATCAAAAAGGCTATCTGCACTTGCGGAAAATGGTACTGCTTGTTCCGCTTTTTTTGACCCTGATGCACTATTCGTCTGCCCACCAGAGTTTATGCAATCCTTAGATTCACGTTTCATATACTTTACAACCGTCTCAGATATTACCACTCGTAATATTTGATGTTTTTTACATAATTGACTTATTACATTCGTTCGATTGTTATTATTATTAACATCATCACCTTTTTGTCTACCACCATATGAGGCAGAATGTAACAAATTATATGTTACATATTGTCTTGCAAGCCTGTATAGTTTATCCATCCTGTTCTATTATGTACAAAAATAATTAAAGCAAAAGCAAAATCAATAGGATAAAAACAAATAAAGAAAGAAAAAAAGCACCAATTGCATCTAGTGGTTCAAAGTGTATACTATACATATGTTTTAATTTTTTAGATTTTTGTTGGATATTTAAAAATTACCTGCCTGGCCTGGGCATCCATCCAACGCAAGCCCAGCAAGCCCGGCATGCCCAGCATGCTGGGCATGCAAGGTGCCAAAACCACCTGGAAGAAAATATTTTTTCAAAAAAAAACAACCACCCCAGTATGACAATAGCACAATAAAAGTGCACCAGTATTATAAAAACACCCAAAGTATAGAGTGTACCTGGTAGTATAGACTAGCTATTTTTTCTCGAGAAGGAACTACCGGTAGTGTGCTAATAACGAAAAAATGAATAATAGTGGTGCAATAATTTCTTCCTGAATATATAATAATAAATAGAAAGTATCCTCTGTCTGTCGTCTGTTTGTTGGTGTGTTTTAGTTTGTAAGAGATAACAAATAGAATCTAATAAAGATGGAATAATTATAATAGTATAATATAATATAGTTGATTTAAGCGAAGATTTATTTAACATGGGAGGTAACAAAACGGATAAGAAAAAAAAAATTGCAAAAGAAGATAAAAGACCTATTCTGGATGATGGTTTAAATAAATGGTGGTTTGTATCGAGTGATGGTTGCGGTATAACTTGTATGGTTATTACAATCGGACTGCATATTTTTAGTTACTGGGCACAGTGGAAATACATTTATGTGCCATGGATTGGCGTTTATTCATGGCAAAATGCTGTCTATACGTTTTTCACCGTATTGGCAGTTTATAGCCATACAAAATGTCAATTTACGGCACCAGGGGCTGTTCCAAAAAATTGCAAAGCACCTAAACTAGTAGAAGGTATTGATGAAGGCAACGAAGATATACGAAAATATTTATATTTAAGACGTAAATATGTGAGCAAAAGATTGATGATCAAACCAACAACTGGACATTATTGCAGCGAAATAGAAATGGTTGTTATAAAGATGGATCATTATTGCCCGTGGGTTAATAATGTAGTTGGTTTATTTACGCAAAAATATTTTTTGCTTTTTGTATTTTATACATGTCTTTGCACACTTTGGGTGGCAATTATGTTAGGTGCACGAGTTTACAAATGCACTTATGGTAACCAACCAAGAAAATTTTCAGGATGGGATAAGCCACAAAATGTACAAGTTGCAGTTTGTGAAGTTAGCCAATGGGACATGATAACATGTGCCGCAAATGCAGTTGAATCATTAATCTTTTGTATATTTACTATTGCAATGGGTTGTGATCAATATGAAGCAATTGGGGAAAATACACCTTATATAGACCGGTTACAAAAAAAAAAAGGTAAAGAACAACACATTTATTTAACAACATGCGAAGTGTTTGGGGAAGATTTTTCTTGGCGCTGGTTTTTTCCTTTTGCACCAACAAAACAATTAACGGATCAATTCCAACAAATGTGTTACGATACACTTCATATATTAAATCAAGCTGACAAAGCAGTAAAAGTACTTGTTAAGGAAAACCAGAGAAAGGAAAAAGCATAAACAAAAATAAGAAAAACTGTTTTATATTTTTTAATAAAATAAAAAATATATATACGAATATATATTTATAAAATATTAAAAATGATGCGCGGTAGAGAGAAAGAGTGTGTTTGTAGTTGTTGTTATATCAGATATACGGCTGAAAGTCATACATAAAGTGTGTAATTTCTCTCTCTCTCCTCAAAAAAGGAATTATCATGAGTAAATTTAAAAAATATAAAGTTAATATTTTATTAATATTTAAAAAAATATAATATTAAATATTATATAATATGCATTTTTATACGAGTTCGTACGAAGTTTATATATAAAAAACTAAAAAAAATATATTTTACTAATTTGACACAAAAATATTTTTTAATCTCTAAAATCTACAAACAATATTTATTATTACTATAATAACAAAGACCTATTTACAAAAATACAAACCAATATGATAGAATTGTATTAATACGTATATTATTACCCAGATCCATCGGATCCAAACTGTGCAGTCCATTTTTCAAATCGTACCAATTCTGATGGTGAAACAGTTGCACCACCACCACGCCCGATAATAGTTTGAAAATCTTGAAGGACGACATCAGGACATTTTAGTTCTTCTGAACCAATATCCATTAATGTTTTCTTCTCCGCTTTTCGATCATTTGCCTTGCATGGCATATAAAAATATCCATTTACACCTTCTGAATCGTTCACTTTTTTAAAGTGTGTTGCTATTTGACATTGTCGCAATGGTTCCATCAATGCCTCCCGGACAACAACAGATAAATCAGAACCTGAGTATCCATCCGTATCATCAGCTAAATTATTAAAATCATCTTCAAGAAGGTTGTTTGGTGTATCTCCTAAATGCAATTTCATCATGTACGACCTTGCTTTTCTATCTGGCAAGGAAATATATATCCTTTTCTCAAACCTACGTCTCATAGCTGGATCCAATTCCCAAGGTACATTTGTAGCACCCAATACCAGTATACCATCATGTGATTTACCAACACCTTGCATTTGTACAAGAAATTCAGTTTTAATACGACGAGCTGATTCACTTTCACCTTCCCCACGTGCACTACACAATGAATCAATCTCATCGATGAAAATGATAGATGGTTTCTTCTCCCTTGCCATTTCAAACAACGTTTTAATTAATTTTTCACTTTCACCTACGTATTTAGACACCAAGTCAGCAGAAGAAACGGAAAAAAATGTTGAATCTGCTTCAGTTGCAACTGCTTTTGCTAAATACGATTTACCAGTACCTGGTGGTCCATACAACAATATACCTTTCCAAGGCCTGCGTTTCCCAGTAAATAATTGAGGAAAACGCGCTGGTAAAATAACAGCTTCTTTCAAGGATGTTTTAGCTCCTTCTAGTCCTGCCACGTCGTCCCATTTCACATTTGGTTTGTCTTGTATTATAGAACTCATTAAAGAGTCGTGTAACTTATCTTTTTCTTTATCCTCTTCATCACCATTTGCTGATGCTCTTCGTTTCTTTTTCGGTTTGTTCCCTTCATCAATAATTTTCTTAATTTGCTCTGCACGATCCATGTATCCTTTCACGCGCAATGTTATCATTTCTTTCGCCTTTGCATTTTTTTCATATTTAATATGGTGCATAAAATATTCTAAAGCCCTATTGTATAATCCTAACGCTTTTTCCCAGTTGGATTCTTGATCTTCACGTATTGCTTCACCTACAATATCTATAGCTTTTTGCAAGGATGCATTATGATTTGACATATTTTATACTAATATTAGACCTGTATTTATGTAAATATAATGATAGCAATTCGTCGTCTATCTATTTTCGATTCGATATATCTCTATCTATCCACATCTTTACTATCAACAACTAAGAATCATATTCAACATATTTATAATGCATTATCACCATCCAAAGTAAAAGGTGGTGGTGATGATGTGAATCATAATAATCAACTCGTTTTACAACGAAAACAGTCCGCAGCTTATACAGTAGAAAATAGTTATTTAGCAACGACGGTAGATAATGAAGACCATACCTTTAATGGCATTATGTTTAATATTTGCATTGACAGTGCGTTTCCAATACGATATATTGAATTACATGCTTTTTCTGCTCGAGGAAGGCTTGGTCCAATTACTATTTGGGTGACAAAAGAAAACCAAGATTTCCGCGCAGTGTTGGAGGACCAAGAGTCATGGGAGCGTGTTTATCAACATAATCATACACCATCAACAAGAAAATTTGTTGAATTTTTCCTGGATTCCCCAATAAGATTAGAGCCAAATGAGACACGAGGTGTTTACATTCATAGTGCTTTACCAAATGACCGAGGAATTGTATATGATAATTCAAGAATGTGGAGTGGTAACAATCCAAGAGTTAAGGACGACTTTATTCAAGTTAGTTCGGCTTATGCTCACACATCTTATGATCCATTTAGCCGTACGTTTTGATTTACTTCATAGAAGCAACGATATTTCATCGATACCTATATATATATATATACATATAAACATACTAACACAATTCATTTATATTTATTACTCATATGACAATAATTTAGCATACGGAATGTGGGGAAATAGCTGGAGGCAGCGTCGAGAATTTGTAGGCACTGTACGTTATGGTGTGAAATACATGTTATGGAATCCTGAAACTCATACACGGATGCCAAATACACACCAAGAAGTTGTGATGACATTATTATTATGTTCAAGGCGACAGACTTGTATATTATCAATATTGCCACTGGATTGTGTTTTATATATCTTGAATATGTTGGCTCCATGGGATTATTCTTTTAATGAATCTATTAAAGGACGTAAAAGATTAAAAAATCGAAATGGAAACAATAATTCATCATATGGTGGACGGATTAAAAATTTATTTAAACGATTAACAAATTGGTATTATGGTGGTGAAGAAGACGATGATAAGAAGAGCAGGAATGATAGTAACAAAAGTAAAAAGAAGTAAAAAAAATATACACATCGCATATATCATTATATATTAATTTTAACTTAAAAAAATAAGAGAATTTTTTATATAAATATATAAAATGTTCTCTTACTATATATATATTGGTTTAAAATCTAAGTGTTCTCTTACTCATATATTATATTAAATTTTCTTTTACTCCAGTTCATTAACATATCAAATCAAAAATGATTTATATATATATATATGTAATTATTTTGTGATATGATATACACAAACCCAATCTATTTACATCTCGCTAGATTGGTATGAACGTTCGTATTTTCTTTTCTGAGAGTACTAGTGTGAGAAAAAAGCAAAAATGGCAACTGAAGCGAATAATAAATCTGAGTTTCGAAATTTGAGAAAACAAGTTGCTAAACGTAGTTCTGAGCTTGGATTTTTTAAAATGACACAACCAAAATCGATTGGGGGACAACCAGCGACTCAACTAGAAATTATTGCATTTCAAGAAGCATTATCTACTGCTAATGTTCCAATGCTATCATCTTCCGTCTTTGGACCTGGTGCAGGAATGTTAGGAAGAGCAACCGGTGAGTTAAGGGAAAGGTATTTAATGGGTGTACTTCGTGGTGAATTGCGTGGAAGTTTTGGTTTCACCGAACCGCCAGATGTAGTTGAACGCACAGTGGCAGTTGAGGATGGAGATGATTTAGTGATTACAGGACAAAAGTCATATGTAACAGGTGGTGATACCGCAGATTTTGTATCTGCATTTTGTAACTTACGTTCACCAAATGGTGAGAAACAAGGCAATGCAATGGTTGTTATCGATATTGATTCTCCAGGGGTTACCATCGAGCGTGTTTTTAGCTCTATGGATGATAACATGAAACATGCATATTTAAGTTTTAATAATGTGCGTGTACCAAAGTGGAGAATTCTTGGTGGTAAAAGTGGTGGAAATAGTGGTATGAAAAATGCTATGAGACAAATTGGAAACGTTCGTTTATCTCTTAGTGCGCAAGCTGTTGGGACTGCCAAATGTGCGTTAGATTATACAAGAACTACATTAAATGCACCACATCGTAGTGGTTCGCCGTTGTCAACAAGGGAAGGTGTCAGGATAAGATATGCAGAATTATATGCTGAATATTATGCAGCAAGAAGTATGCTTTATCATACAGCACAATTAGCACAGCAAGGGGAAGATATTAATTCTAAGCTGAAAGCAACTAAAATTTTTTGTACAGAAATGGCTAATAAAGTTGTGGATGGATGCTTACAATTAAGTGGCGGTATGGCAGTGACAGTAGGACATCCATTGGAAGCATTGTATCGACAAGTTCGTGTATGGAAATTTACAGAAGGTGCAAGCGATTTGTTACGTATACAGTTAGCAGAAGATGTTTTGTCATCAAAGTTGTGAGAGTGAGAGGTATTTTTGATTTTTTGTTTAAAGTTAATAAAACACTTTTAAAAAATTTTTTATAGTATCATAAATAAAAAATAAATTATATAGCGTAAATTGAATAATAATAAATATTTAAATATATAATCAATTTAAAATAATAAATATTATATTTATTATGACACACATTAAATCTAGAGATGATACTCGTATCAGTATTATACTACGTTTCGTATACGCGAATTTTAATAAAAAAGAGTACGCGTATATGATGGTGGTTAAAATAATATTAAAAAATACGCTTCGTACGCGTATACTCGTAATATATTTTTTTTTTATTATAAAAAAATATTTCTTTTTTTTACGTCGTAAAATTTTTTATACTCTTCTCTCGTTCAATAAAGATAAAATATCTCTCAAAATACGAAGAAGTCGTATATCAATACGCGAAGTTAAAGCCTATGTTATGATATATTTTAAAAATTCGCGTGTACGGAGTTCGTATTCGTACTATTTTATGGTGGCGTAGTACTAATAGAATTTACCCAAAGATTAACACATTCACTTATATAAGTATTGCCTGCATAAATAACCCTTGAATCGTTTTTACGTAATGGCAATAAAGACAAATGACATATTCCCCCCTTTTCATCATCATCATTCTCCATATTCTTACTATCAATGTCTCCTTCATCGATATGTTTATATGTTATCATCTTGATTCGAGGAAAATCCATCCCATACTTTTTGACCGTCAATCCAAGCTTTTTCCACCCTTTCTTTAATGTTTCCATTTCTATCAATAAATCTTTCCTAGCTTTTTCTTGATAAACAATCCAAAGTTGTAGCGAGCAGCAAACTTTGTACATTGCAAATAAACATTTGAAATACTTTACCACTTTCTCCTCCTTTAATACTTCAGCTACTGATATTTGCTTTCGGAAAGATCCTTCTGCGTTGATTTTTTTCGATGCGTATGTAACTTTATCGACAAATGATTGCGCTTTTATAAATTCCTTCTTACAATGCCTTAAAATAGACATCCAATGGTCTGGATAATTTTCATATCTACCCATAGGTTCGTTTATCCCAACGATGACAGTCCGTAACAATGATGCTTTCTTCAATAATAGTAAAACTTTGGGCAGATCACTTGATGCTAATTCAGTTAAATCATTGAGGTTTGATTCTAAGGAATAAGGAAATAATTGACAGAAACGTTTATTTAACATTCCATTTTCACCACAAATATCAATAATTTCATTTTTCAAATCACTAAATTTAACAATAGTCTCTGTTGGGCGGATATCACGCCATGGATTTGTAGTAGCAAAATCTTCAGCCGCACCTGCTAACGTATCAATATACTTTTTGCAGCGACTTGCTTCTAGAAAACGTTGTTGCTCAATCAATTCAGGAACAAGTTGTTCCAATGGCCCTTCAAACCGTCCTCGATTTTCCATCGCCGGAAGAAATGATAAGTCTGCCTCGGCAAGACCAACAGAAAGAACCCGTTCTACCCTACGCCGATCAACATTAGAATCGATGAGGTTGTTATCACCATTCTGATTATTTTGCTTGTTTGAGGAAAAGCTGTCGCTTGATACAGGTGTTCCAGATAATGCAAAATCTGCTAAATTACTAAATATGTCATTCTCATTTTTTGGAGATGGAACTTTTTCAGTGACGAATGAATCTATCAGCGATGCATTTAAAGCAACGGTATCTTCTGAAGCTTTCTTAACGATACTATCAGTTGCATCATTAAAGTCACCAAAATCATCCCCATCACCTCCCTCTGCATCATTGAAATCGCCGAAATCGTCTGCATTATCTTTTTGATCTTTATCATCAAAAACATTATCAACTACTTCTTCTTTTACCTCTTGTTCATTATTGAACATATCAATCTCCGGTTCCTTTTTCGTTTGTTTCGTCACGTTTAAATTATCAACGACATTCTGAATAGCTGTGCTTGCTGGCATATCGTTTAAATTTACGTCGTTTCCAGTCGCTTTTTCTTTTGCACTTGTAAAATCGCCAAAATCATCATCAATCTCATCTTCACCATTCTTGTTTTGTACTCCCCCAACATCAACAGATGTTGTGGACGCCTCAGTAAAATCGCCAAAATCATCCTCATCATTATCTTCCTCTTTAACATTTGTATCAACATTTGAATCCGTGTTGTTAATAGGTGCACTACTGCCACCAATTGACATTTGTAAATTTTTCATATTGACGTTTAAATTCTGTACAGCACTATTTGTGTCTATTTGCGTCGGCAATAATGATAATGCAGGTAGTGGAGCATCTTCAACAGCACTGGTCAAACTAGCAAATGGGTCTAGCGCATCATCATCAACCTTATTATTATTATTATTATTGTTGTTGTTACCTTCATCCATCAAAACTTCTGGCATACTTATTGCTACATTGTTTTTTTTCATCTCATTAGTATTATTTACATTGACCTGAGACTTATCATTATTGACAGCTGGCTCTTCAAATTTATTGTTTGTATCTAATCCATTATTATTAATGTTATCAATATTTGCTATTTCTGGTTTTACGAATGGTGGTACGCCATCAAATATTGGATCTTTTGGAGACAAATTTAAATTTTTGGTTTCATGCAATATTGTCGGTGATGGTAAATAACCATTTTGAGCTAATAATACAAGACGCATTGCAATTTGAAATTCTTTTAATCCTAAGTAATGTTGTTTTAAAGTATCTGATAATTCCCATATTTGTCTTAAATATCCACGATCTAATTTTGATTTTGTCAAAAATGCAACAGCATTTTTACCAGATAACTGGCCAACCCTTTCAACATCAGCTATATTAAATAAATATTTACTAATTTCAATCTCATGCTCTGATGGTTCCCAATTTGTATTGCTACTAGTACTGTTGTTATTATTATTACCGTTAATATTCACACCATTTAGATCAATGCTATTATTATTATTATTAACTATTGATGGTATCTCAATTGTTTGAGGTGTTGTTACTACATTGGAAATACCTAAACCATTGTTATTAATGTTATCAATATTTGCTATTTCTGGTTTTACGAATGGTGGTACGCCATCAAATATTGGATCTTTTGGAGACAAATTTAAATCTTTGGTTTCATGCAATATTGTCGGTGATGGTAAATAACCATTTTGAGCTAATAATACAAGACGCATTGCAATTTGAAATTCTTTTAATCCTAAGTAATGTTGTTTTAAAGTATCTGATAATTCCCATATTTGTCTTAAATATCCACGATCTAATTTTGATTTTGTCAAAAATGCAACAGCATTTTTACCAGATAACTGGCCAACCCTTTCAACATCAGCTATATTAAATAAATATTTACTAATTTCAATCTCATGCTCTGATGGTTCCCAATTTGTATTGCTACCAGTATTCATGGCTGCTTCATTTAAATTATTTTCATTCGAAGTTAAATTAATATCATCTATTTTTGGCGACATTTGCATTTGTAAGTTTTCACTCATTTGATCAGTGCCCCCCATCATTGCATTTTCACTTGTAGTATTCATATTAATAATATGAGTTATTCGTATCACTAGTAATATTGTTGTTATCAGATATTATTGATGGAGGTAACAAACCTTCAAATGCGTCACTTATACTGGATTTTCTTTGTAAAGATATATTGCTATTCTGAGGAATATTTGGATCTGGTGTTTCTTGAACATTGATATTTATTGATTCAGTACCTATGCTGCTATCCAATGACATCGGATCAGGATTGATGCCATTATTATTTTTATTAGTGCTCTCATTAATAGCAATGGAAGGAATATTACCTTGTATTGTATTTAAAGCATTTGGTATTGTACTTGTAGTTTCGACAGGAATCTCAATTCCGCTACCTGGAAAAACTGAAAGTGGTAAACCTTGAGTCAATTGATTATTATTTAAAGAATTAATTGAAATTTCTGCACCAGAAAATGCGATTGCAACAAATTGTATAGCTACCGTGAATTCAACAAAATTTAGTGAACCAACCTTGCGTATAGACGAATTATTCCATATTAGTTTCAAAATCGAATTTTCAAGTTTTGTTTTTCTAAAAAATGCTACCGCATCTTTACCAGGTATTGTATTATTTGAACCATCCTTTACTAAGCTTTGAAATAATAGTGTAGAATATTTCAGAAGCAATTTTTTCGGTCGCCAAGTGATATTTCCACTATTAAGAGTATTTTCAATTTCTTCTTTTGATGCGTACATTGGTAGAGAATTGCTATTATTTTGGATGGCAAAGTTATTAAGTTCGTTTGGTGGTGTTTGCATAGGTAATTGAGGTATCATTGCAATTTTTTGTGGTTCAATATTTTTAAAAATAGGACTTGGAAAATTAGATACGCCTTGCAATAATGTGGGTGTTGGAATTTGTCCATTTTGTGCTAATCCAACATATTTCATCGCGATACAAAAACTTTCAAAATTGAGGGCATGGGCCTTATTTTGATCACTCAGTTCCCATATTGTTCTTAAATATTTTCTATCAATACCAGATTTTTGTAAAAATACAACAGCATCTTTCCCACCAAGATTTTGATTTCCATTGTTTCCATTTGCTATGGCAAACAATCGTTGAAAATATGCTTGCTGCGATTCCATGATTATTGTTCCTGCACCTTTTTAATTGAAATATATATATATATATATATATGTATATGTATGATATTGTGTCTTTTCTTTTTGTTTTGTTTATTCTTATTAATAGATATCTAAATATCAGTATTCTCATTCATTCATTATTTAGAATTATAATTATTGTTTTGTTTATGATATTGTGTCTTTTCTTTTTGTTTTGTTTATTCTTATTAATAGATATCTAAATATATGAATTGAATAATATTTATATCTTCATTCAATTTTTTTTGTTGTTTATGTTGGGTGTTGGGCACTTCTTGCAACAACACTTGTGGTGCTTTTTTTGCGGGCGGTTCAGCTCACAAGTCCGAGTATAAGGTTTTTCTTTTATTAAGGGATCCAGGCAGGAACTATTAAGCTATAATAATATTAAGGGAGTTGTACAGTCACTCATCACTGAAGAAATCACGCAAAGTAACCGTTTATTAAAAAGTAAATGTACACATTTATAGATTATTGGTAATTACAAACCGAAAGAAATACATAATACATATCGTACTACTAATATATATGTATATATAATCTAAACGTGGGAGAAGATTACCAAGCTTCATCTGTGGCATACGAGGTGCAGA
>LT649707.1:0-15453 GCA_900128395.1 Stramenopiles sp. TOSAG23-2
CAATACTCAATCGCAAGAATAATATGCTATCCTACTATAATAAAGCTCTCCTGACGTCGCCGCAAGCTCTCATGCGCCACCGCAAGCTAATACTCCATAAGCACAAGTAGGTCTGAATCCAGTATAACACACTATATATATATATATATATATCATATATTTAAAAATAATATTATTTTAATGCTTTTTTAGAACACTCATTGCCTCCTCCATGTCTTTTTCATTTCTATCTTCAGCTGGCTTCATCTCAGTCTGTTTTTCTTCATTTAATTGCTTTGATACAGTGAAACCTGGCTTACACTCACAATACCATTCCGACGATAAATTATCCCATAAGCATTTCCCATCGTTATGACATCTTAACTTCGAGTTACAACGTTCCCCTATATTTGGATTAACATTGAAATCAAAACATGCGGATAAAATGGACATAATATCGGGTAAAAAAAAGAAAAAATCAAAGCGAAAAGATGGATTATCCGGGGAGGATATATATAGTGCAAAATTAATGACGATGAAAGACAATGAGAAAAAAAAGGTATATAGATTTCCTGATATTAACAAGGGTGTTAGAGATAATCAATCTCTTTTATATTGGGCATGTATGAAAGGTGAAATTAAAACAATAAAAAAATTAATGAAAAAAAGCAACCCACCTGATATCAATTGGATAAATTCAGCAAATGGCATGAGTGGCGCACATATTGCAGCATGGCAAAGGCATGGCCGCGTTCTTAAAACCTTGCGAAAATTAGGAGCAAATATGAAAATAAAAGATAAGAAAGGACGTACAGTGGATGATATTGTAGCAAAATGTTCTACTAGTAACGATCCGCGACGTTATACAAAAAAGAAGCGTAAATTAGATGCCCGTAAAGCTAAAGAAGCTAGACAACAAAAAATTATAGAAGATACGAAGAAGCAAGCAATGAAACTAGCAGCGGAAAGAATGGCGAAAGCTCGTGGAGAAGATGGTAAACTGAATTTTGTTAGATGAATTTACTCCCGGGGGTATTATATACGGCTTCGTATATTTTTTTTTATATAAAAAAGAAGATTTTTTTTTTTTATAAAAACACCCACATTTTTATGAACCGTGCGTATATTATAATCATCATGACATGACATTACTTTTTAATTTAATTAATTGAAATTATAATATACGTAGCTAGATATGATTTTAAAATATATATCATAATATATGGAGATGTATATATTCTTCGTATATATACGCTCTCGTATAAATATATATATAATAAAATAATTCTCTTATAAATTTTACGCACATATATAATTTATTTTTAATTTACTCATGATAATTCCTACTCTTCAAAAGAATAAAATATGATAACTGAAATAATCTAATCTTATATAAATATAATAATTATATACCACACTCTATACAAAAAAATATGAACTTCGTACGTGTGATGTAAATTGCTAATGAAGATCCGGATCCTTCAAACTATTATTATTATTTCCACCAGTGTTATGTTGTTGTTCTTTGACTTGAGCATAGTGTTGCTGTGCAAAGTTAGCCTCTAAATCAATCTCCTTACTGATGTTGTGGCTTGTTTGTTGCGGTGGCATCGTATTACTAATACCTTGATGAAATTTTTGTTGTCGTGGTGGTCCAGATGGTGGCATACTTAATGACGACTGTTGCTGCATATTTAATGGCTGTTGTTGTCTATTATTATTTATTTGTTGTTGCTGTTGTTGTTGTTGCTGTTGTTGCTGCTGCTGTTGTTGTTGTTGTTGTTGTTGTTGTTGCATATCAACAAAAAGATACTGGTTTGTTTGTCTTAACAATGGATTATTTGCGCCATTGTTAATAGGCGAGCGATAGTCATATAGTCGCATATTGTTATTGTTATTATTACCACCGAAATTAGGATTATGATTCATATTGTTTTGGCCGAAACGCACATTTGGCGGTAGCGATTGCATATCAGCTCCACCAACACCACCTTGATTTATACCATTATGCCCTACGGGTGGTATCGCTACATTTGTATGTGGTGCTTGATTTGGATACATCCTGACACCATATGGAGGATAATGATTGTACATACCATTCAATCGTTGTTGCATTAACGGTTGTTGAAACTGCGGATTATTTTGATTATTATGATACCTTGGCTGTTCATTTACCATACGTTGTATTTGCCTGTTTAAATGTATAACTTCCAAATGCTTTTGTTCCAATTCCGCTTGTAGACTTCGGATCTTGTTATCTTTTTCTTGTAAAAGAGGAGAAGCCATTTCAATTTGTGATTTCAGTACAGCTATTTCCTCCTGCATACGCACAAAATGAGTTTGATTCATTGCGGAAGGTGGATAATTCATAGTAGATGGTGGTGCTTGATACATTTGTTGTTGACGTTGTTGTCGTTGGAGTGGCTGTTGCATATAATCCATTTCAGCTACTGCAGCGGAAGATATTGATGTATCATAGTTATCAGGCGGACTTTCTTCCGTACCAGTTGCAACGCTATGCCGCTCTTGTTTTTGCTGCATTAATGATTTACCACTATCCACAGTTGTGGTTGGACTTGCAATATTATCTGTACCACCAAGATCGTATTCATCATCGTCTTCCGCAAGTGAACCAGCACCAATGCTTCCACCACCTTTAATACTACTGCTATTGTTACAACTAGCACTATCCATATCATCATCCACCATTCCAACAGTTCCATGACTTTTCTCATTGATTTCCTCCTCTTGCGACGATACCTGTTTTTGTGACTGTACCTCTTTTCCATTGTTTGTTAGGACGTTACAATTGTCGTTCACAGCATTGTTAAGATTATTATTATTGTTATCCTCATCAACACTAATATTTCCACCACTATGATTACGAGGTTGCTTTCCACTAATAAGACTAATACTATTGCCAAATGGCACTATGTTATTATTGCTGCTACTACTACCATTCCTTCTCTGGTGACTATTGTCATTATTATGACTTACTTTGGCACGTTTATTTTTCACACCTTTCTCATTGTTGTAATTATTATTATTATTGTTACTACTACTACTACTACTACTTTCCGCGTTATGCTTGTTTTGTTTTATCGTCTCTACAAGTATTTGAATTTGTGGACATGTAGGTCGTGTATGACCTTTTCCACCACAAATGCTACATTGGTATTTATTTGCTTTATAATATTTCTTTTTACGTCTTTTTATTACACGAATCTTCGGCTTATTTGCTTGTCCCGATGAGCCATCATCCTCCATATTTGAGTTGCCATCATCATCGTCATTGTCGTCATCATCATCATCATCTTCTTCCTCCTCCTCCATATATTCGCTGCTATCCTTATTATTATTATGAATAACATTATCTCCTAACTTTTTGTCTTCCTCTTCCGAAGAATGTACAGGTAAATTGTCATCAGTTGATTCTTCTCCATCATTATTATCATGAATATTACCACTTGAGGAAGAGTTATTAATAGTAGAGGAATGATTTTGTAAATTTCCATCAGCATCGGCATTTTCCTCTTCTTTGCCCACATTATTGTTTCCCTTCTTTGATGCCCCATTTTCATTTTTTTTCATACTTTGCAATCTTTGCTGTCTCCTTGCTAATCTTGCAAGTTTTTTCATCGCCGCCTGTTTATCAAATGATTTTTTTGAATTATGATGTATGCATCCGCGTTTTATCGTGCCGTCATCTAAAAGTACATCATGACTGGAATAATAGTGACATCTATTACCAGATTTTGTGATTGCCATACATTTAATTTTAGTACCATCCTCTTTTTTCGATTGTCGCTTTTTTCTTTTTCTGTTATTTTTCCTTCTTGGAGATGCTGTTTTTACTGTGTTTCCACTACCATCAGTAGATGTTGTAGATGTTGACGAGGTTGGCGATAAATTTTTATCTAACGGCAAAGGAGAGGATGACGGGGAGAGCGAATCAATACCAATCCCATTATTATTATTTTGTATTTGTGTTCTTGACGGCATGTTATTATTCTTATTATTCTACAAATGTAATATAATATATATATATATTTGTATATATATATATCAATAATAAGTATTTAATATGCCAAGCTTACAAGTGTTCTTATTGTTACTACTACTAATATACTATATTATTATGTCTGAAATCCTGATACAAGTACATTTATTAAATAAATATGTACTGGTATTAAATGATTCTATCCAAATGCGAATATCTATGTAACATCCTGATTATTCTTTCTTCATGCATCAATTTTATGTATTGCACTATTGTCTTCTTCTCTGGTTGTTACAGGCTCAATCAACAACATCACATATCATCTAATGGGGTATGATATATATAATACCACTGCTGTACTATTACCACTGTTGTGTATCTAGGCTATTACTATTCTAGAACTATGTGCCGAATGCCATACATTTGCCATGTGTTGGCGTGAGAAGTTGCAATGCTATGTAGTCGTAAAATAAAAAGACAATAATTATATTTTGGATTCAGATTTAGCAAAGTGAGAGTGATTGACGTAAATAGCTTTTATATCCACAATATCCATTATTAAAGTAGAAATAGTGTATAAATAATATGCTATAACTATAATTATATTAATATAAATTAAAAATTAATAAGTTTAAATTTGATTCTATATTTTAATAATTTCCATTTTACTATAATTTTTGAAAGCAAAAGCACAGCAAAGCTAAAGCCAGCGGGCCAGCCTTAGGCCTTAGGGCCAGGTTACCACCACAACAAAGGCAGCCAGAATGAATTAAGGTGCGAAGGCTGGACGCTGGCTGGCTGGCCCAGCTGGACAACAAGATCAGAGAATTCCAGGAAGACGAGGCCAAAAGCCTTTAACTAAAACTGATGTCTATTTTTTATATTTTTAAAAATAGACAATCAATATTATTGTAACTACTTCTCTCCACATCTCAGCATGATTGATTCAATCCAGTACCACCAAGAAGCTGGAAAAATGATGTACCGGCCTTGTCATATGCAACATTATTTGCAGTGGTAATACCAAATGATGCTTCACATCCAAGTGGTGGTTTATTATTTGTCAATTCCATGACTCTCCAAAATAATACAAAAATACAGGATTTTCTGAGACTTTTTGTAACATCCATAAAAAATGTTTGCCGCGTAGATTCTGTCCCAACTGTAGTAGAATTAATACTTTTACATTCTTTTGTAACACGAGAGCATCCAGTTTCCCCTAAAACTAATTTACCAATATACTCTTTTGGAATAATTTTTTCTACCTGTTTCACCTTCTCCTCAAGATGAGATGCATTGCAACCATACCAATGAATATTTGGCAATCCACCTCCACCTGCATTGTAATAATCTGAAATATAAGTAACCCAACTACCTTGTGCACCAGAAATCGATGGAGAAATATGTATTGGCATTGTTGATTTTGTAAAACCAAGTTTTTCCAGTGCAAATACAATATGTGAATGCAAATCAGCTGCACGGCTGGCACTTGGTGCATTACTTGGAAATTTACAATTTGTATCCATGACAGCATCAAATTCATTCCATGGTTCTAAAATAAGATGTGTATGTATCCATTTTTTCATATCAATTCCGTAATCATTATCATTTGGCGATGACAACCAATAAATAAAATTTGCAAGAGACGAAGAAATTGAATTTCTTAGTTGATTCCATGCACTATGATTTGAAAGTGGTGGAATTGGACACCATGACGATGATGGTCCCATCCATGTTGGTATCGGTCGATCAAAAGACAAAATAACACTTGCATTGACTTGTGCATATAACGAAAAAATCTTTCTCATCTCTTTTCGAACTTGTACATTTTCAGAGTTATTAAAACTTTTGTAAGGTTGTAATAATGCAAAAGGAAGGATTTCACGAAATACCCCAACACGTTGATTCAATACCATATCATTTAGACGGCAGCTAATCTCTTCTATTGTACGTTTTTGTATATTTGTTGGGCATGCAGCACAAGGAATATTTAATTCCATTAGGTATTCCATAATCCATGGTTCATTTAGTCCGGCAAAATATTGTTGTGCTTGATTCTTTGATGTTAATAATAATAATTTTGAAACATTATTGATGTAATTATTATTACTATTATTACTACCACCAGATGACAAATATATATTACAATTCCATACGATATATAAACATTGTACGATTACATTTACATAAGCATAGGAACCAATATGTTTCCTATTCATGATGTTCAATTGGGGATTATTGCATCATATGGACGTATATATTTTACAGTACAGTATATCTTTGTGTTTATCCTATAATTATTGAATTTAATAATAACTATATGGATGAGATGATTTGTTGATGCAGGTACGTGTTGTTGTGCTGTTGTTATTTTTTTTTATTAATAAAAATTGAATTAGAATTAGAATAAAATAATAAATAATAATAATAATGTTGTCATAATATCGTACTTCTTTATTCTATATCCTATTGTACTACTGAATAAGTAATAAAATTATAAGAACAGAAAATGATAACATACATACTCAAAACAACAATATTATTAGACAAAGCTTTTTCTATAACAAAAATTAAAAATGCCAGGATTTACACGGTTGTACAAATTTTCCATTGACCAGGAAATGGTGAAAAATATTGCTTCAAAGAATCATGTAAATAGTTTGAATTTAGCAACAATTTTAGAAATGTTAGGTAAAAAAATATTAATGCAATTATATGGTTCGAAAGAGACAGCGGCGTGGAATGTGACTACGACGACGTATATGAAGCGTGATGATGTTGGAAATGAAACGGATGATTTAAAGCATTTAGTACGTATGAGTACAAATAAAGATAGTTTATATAAAATAGATATGGAAAAGAATATTGTTCAAATAAAAGAAGGTAGTCGTTCAGAGGAAATTATTAATTATCATTTAAGACGTGAAAAAGTAATTAAAGGTATTGAATATATGTGGGAAGATTATTTTATACGAATTGGATTAGCACTAGATATAAATAATGCAATGATTGTTGAAATAGAGCATCGCGCATTATCCGATCCCAACATTGCGTTGGGATTAATAAACCAATTGGCAAAACAATTAATAACCAATGAGAATAATAATAGTACAAAAATAAAAGAAGAAGACGAAGATGATGAAATATTATTACCAATTTCTAGTTTTGATTTCACATGTCCATTGCATTTATTACAATATTTATTCGATCATTATCATTTAAATG
Organism: Stramenopiles sp. TOSAG23-2; assembly: GCA_900128395.1. Lineage (NCBI taxonomy): Eukaryota > Stramenopiles sp. TOSAG23-2. The sequence continues at coordinate 7,205 of LT649707.1, forward strand.
ATGGAAATGAGGACAAGGACGTGAATCTTAATTTTACTTATAAACACGTTGCATTGCTTCATCATTTATTAGATGTGTAAAAGAGAGTTCAGATATATATATACGAGAAGTATATATTATTAAATACTACGCCTATGCATAGCATATAAACTTCGTATCATATACATATATATATATGATATATCATACACATATATAATCTAGGATGGTTAAAATCTAAAAAGTTATACGCGCGTATAATATTTATATTATCATATTATATATATATCATATATATATATATAATATTAAAATAATTTTACTTCAAGCGTATTAGTTTACTTCGTAATATACTACACGTATAAATTCCTGTTCATTTAACCAACTGCATCATTTCTTGCACGTAAAACAGACAATGCACTTTGCTCATATTTCAATCGGTTTTCTTTGATTAAATCATTGCATAATGATTCAGCTGTTCGGTAATCAATTACAATAAGTATTTCTAGTACACGTTTAAAATGTTCTATGGTTAATTTCAATATTGTTAATAAACCATAGCTGCTTATTTCCTTGAAGATATTATTTAACAATTTTTTTTCCAATTGTTGTATATCCCATTTAATTTGCACCCCTTGCTCTGGTTTGTATTTATTTGATAATATATGGTTGAAAAAAATAGAGAAGAAACCATGCAGATAGTTAATCATGCATTGTTCCAAATTGTTACCATCCATGAACGTTTTCATATAATTTAAAATATTAATAAAATCGTTTGAAATTTTATTAAATACAGTAGATTCTTCACCCATAAATGTTGTTACTTTATATTCTTTCTCAATCATATCTTTCAATTTCTTTAATCTACTTGTTAACCAATTTTTAATTGTCTTATTTATTAATCTTTCTATCGTCGATATTAATACGTATTTTTCTTCATAAAATGGAGTAAAAAATGAAACGAAAAAATCACTTGTGTTTGAATAAGTTTCTGTAATATGTGCACGAACGATACGATTGTCATCTTTATTATGCTCAGGATCTATTATTGCTCTATTAGAATTTTGAGCAATTGTTATATTGGATAATATTTTCTTATTTATCCTATTTCCAATATAATGTGTTTCAATTATATCAATTAGTGATTGATAAAATTTTATTGAATTTTCTACATTAACACTATGATCTGTATTGTCATTGAACTTATTACATGCAATATTAATTATATTGCAAAGCTTCTTGTATAATGGTAATATATATTCTAATAATATTTTGAATGCCGATGGCAATTGATGCAACGAGTATTTGCTTTTATTATTATTATCATCATTTCTAGATGTTGGTTGGACGTAATGATTATAACTATTATTATCAATGACATGATCATGATTATTATAATTGACAGATAAAAAAAGTTGCAAGCAATTTTTATATGAGTTTAAAAATTGCACATGCAATTTATTTTGACTTTTTATAATCAAATCCGTAGACACTAAAGTGTTTGTATTGTTAAACATTTTCAATAACATTTCCTGTGACATTCGATTGATCTTTTTTTCCTCGTATATCATAAATTGCTTTTTAAATGGCAAAAACAAACTAGTCAACGTGCTAAATATTGTATCTGAATCGTTAAATTTTACCGGCAAGCTTAAAAAAAGTTGATTAATCTCAGAGAAAACCCAAAGTAAATCGTTTAAATTAATATTTTTATTGATGCAATAATTATCAATAATTTCTTCTTCGTCATTACCATCTATGTACACATTTTTATCATCATTATGTTCAAACATTTCCATTTCTATTGGTATACCTATAAAATTATTTATAGATTTAAATAAACCAAATTTTGAATTTAAAATGATTTCATTGATTAAAATACCTTGAACTATATGTTGATCCATTGTATCAAATATTTGTATGATAGTCGACATTGTTTTATTATATGTAGATGCTGATGTTTTAAACATTTCTTTTAAATAAGTTTGTGCATTTTCTTTTTTATCATCATCGTGTAATGTATCGTCATTATTGTTATCGTTGGATGAACAATATTTATTTGTCACTGTACATAAATTTTGCAATGATTTATTTATGAATTCAATATGCAATAAATTATTATTATTATTTATCGAATTATTATTTATATTATTATTATTATAATTTTTTGAAGATGTGGAAAGTTGCAATGGGGATATAATATTTTCATCAATTTTTTTATATGTTAATGCACAAGATTTCATTGTATTAATATCCATTATTGCAAAGGATTGATGAAACATTCCTTTTACCTTTTCTAATTGATTTTGAATACATTTCATTAAAATTTCATTAGTAACTTTCATAGTTGATGTTAAAGTGCTATTACTATTACTATTATTATTGTTTATAATAGTCGTGGTTGCAACATTTGGTAATGCATATGTCACGACTTTTAAAATATGTACAATATAATCAATATTTTCATCATTAAATGGCATATTATCAAATAAACCATTGATTAATGATAATGGATCTGTAGAATCCATTATTTCCATACTTTTCTTTGCTATCGTTAATTTATATTTAGCTTTATTAGCATATTCTAAGCTATCACCAGTATGAATAATTATAGTTGTATTTGCATATATTTGTGAAATTAAAGCTTGTATTTCTTCAGTTGAACTCATAATATTACGATGGATAATTTCACTTGTACTTTGATATATATCTAAGTTTCGTTCATTATTATTGTTTTCCACTTGTATTTCATTTGATACCATATCGTATTTTAGATTAGTATCTATTAAATATTTGTCTAAGGTATGATCTAATTCATTAAATAACTGTAATAAATTTTCTTCGGATACATTTATTGTTATATCAACCATTTCTTTTCCTACTACTACTGGATAATCATCTTCATCACTATAATCTGTTGTTGTTTGTGTGAAATCATGTTGTAATTTTTGCCTCAATTCTGCTATTGTTTGATCCATCTTATAATCTTTTTCTTTGTTTTGCATGTATTTACAACGATAAGAAGGTGTGAAGTAAAGAATTGAAATAAAGTTCTAAAAACAATTTCTTCTGGTGTCGAAGGATACATTCAAATTACCAATATGGTTAAATAATATTTTAGGTGTGCCAGGTGTGTGTGCATTTTCATTTCAATAATTCAATAGTTCATTTTAAGGAAATACCAATGATGGTACTACGTAGTTATTAGTTATTACATGTATTGTGCTATTGTGCTATGTATAATCCAAAAAAAAACGGTTGTTTGCACGTTTGCACTCTTTTCTTCTTTACAGGTATTTTCAATTCTTTGTTGCACCTTTCCTTTTTGAACCTATAATATATATTTATTGTGTTTGATATACTAGTGTATATTAATATTAATATATATATATATATATATATATATTATTTCTTCACGCAATACATATATACTACAAATATAATAATAATAATAATAATAATGAACTTCCCATTTTCAGTAAGACGTGTATTATTAGGTGGTAATAATATAACACGTTTAGATAGTCGTTCGTTACAAACATTTACAAGTGGAAGAACATGGGATGATGAATGGGATGCAATAGCAAAGAAAATTACATATACTAAAGACTTTAATCAATCTGCAGATCAATTACGTGAAATAGTGAAATCTGGTTTATTACGTTTTACAGACTTAAGAGATAATCCAGAAAGATTCTTTGCCGCACACCGTAAAGTTGCTGAGAAAAGTCCTGAGCTTGGACCTGGATTTTGGATTCGATTTACTGTCCAATACAATCTATTTGCCGGCACAATTTTAGGTTTAGCTAGTGATGAGCAACTTCCTATTTTAGATGAAATGCAAGGGAAAGGGCAATTAGGTTGTTTTGCTTTAACAGAAAAATTTGCAGGTGTTAACAGTGGTTTAGTAGTAAATACGGAAATTGAATGGGATCAAAAGAAAAAGAAATTTATTTTAAATACACCAAATGAAGGTGCGAAAAAAAATTGGATTTCACAAGGTTTCGTAGCAGACAAAGGAGTAGTCATAGCTAATTTAAAAGTAGATGATACAATAGTTGGGCCACATGCATTTGTTATGGATTTTCGTACGGATGATGGTAATTTAGTTGACAATGTAACGATGGATGATATGGGAAGAAAAACTGTTGGAAATGATTTAGATAATGCGTGGATTCATTTTGATCAAGCTGAATTGCCACAAAGTGCCATGTTAAATCGTTTTGCGGATATCAACTCAAATGGTGAATATGTCCTTAATGTTCCAGGAATACGCCCATTTGATATGATTGGCCAACGATTGTTTACCGGTAGAGTTGCAGTTGCACAAGCTGCATTGACATTTCGTAAACAATTATACGAAAAAACGAAATTATATACTGATACGAAAAAATGTTGGGTGCCAAAAGTATCAAATTCAAGTGATTTGCCAGCATTATCAGATATACCACAATTAATTGAATTATTTGATGAGGAAATGGATCGTTACAATGAGATGGAAACGTTTTTAAATATCTGCGAAGAGGAATTAAGTGCATGTTTAAAAGAAAATTCAATGCCAAATATTGATTTAATTGAAGCAATTGCAGTTGCAAAAGTAAAAGCAGTAGAGGAAAGTATTGAAATGACATTTCGTTTAAAACAAGAAGTTGGCAGCTATGCATTGATGGAAGGTAGTGGATTTGAGCAAATGGATTTTTTACAATGTTGTAAATTTGCTGAAGGTGATTCTAGAATATTAATGTTAAAAATGGCACGTGATCGTTTATCAAAATATCAACGTAAAATGAAAAAAGGTGATGATTCTTCTTCTTCAGGAACAACAGATGATTTAGAAGATGAACAATGTCGTATTATTATGGATACAATGAAAGCTGCTGATGGTGCTGCTAATAATGTTGGAACATATAAAGAAATGAATAAATTAGCTGAAATGACCATGGAACGTATTTTAACACAATACTCTGGAAAGTAGAAAGTGTGTGTGTAAAAGAGAGATATAGATATTTGGGGAGAAAGTTTGAACAAAAAACTGCACTCTATTGGCATATTTATGTATAATACGTATAGTTTTCGTCCCACTACATGCTCCATTTAAAAAATACGAAGTAATAGGAACCAAAATACTCTTTCTATTGAATAAAAAAAATGTGGGATCTATATTCTATATTACCTTTTTTATAGAGTATTATAAAATATTTTTATTACACACTAAAAAAAAAATCTATTAATCATCTATAACAATATTTTTACAACATATGATATGTGTGTAATCTGGTAATAACCTCCTTGCTGGCTTGATGCACAATGTGGCGGTGGTGTGGTGAAAATGATGAATATTGAAAAACAATAATATATATACTGTGGTATATATATATATATATAAGTCATACATATATCCTTCACTTTCTTTTCTATTTAACTTCATTCCCCCATTAAATTTATTATTGTTTTATTTATACAATATTATCTTGAGAGAAAACAATATATATATATTTCACCATCATCATGGCACAATCATATCAACGTTTCAATAATCATAATAATAATAATAATAATAATAATAATAATAATAATAATATTCAATTATTTGGTATATTTCCAATCTCAAAATATTCAGATAAAATAATATTTATTATATGTGTACTAGGCGTTTTTTTTTGTTACTTTATTTATGGTATTGCACAAGAGAATATATTTAATATATGGAAACGAGAAGGTACACCTTGTGGATGGGCATTAACTTTTTTACAATATAGTTTTTATACCACATTTACTCATTTTCAACGACAATTTGCACGTGTAAACAATTATAAAAATAATAATAATAACAACGATAATTCATTAAAGCGTGTTGCACCCTTATCTTCATATATAGTATTAGCAGCATGTTCCGTAGGAACAGTTGGATTGTCAAATGCTTCGTGTGATTTTTTGACTTATCCCACACAAGTATTATTTAAAAGTTCGAAGATATTACCCGTCATGTTAATGGGTACAATAATATTGAAAAAATCATATCGTACAATTGAATATGTATGTGTGATTCTAATTACAGTTGGTTTATTAATGTTAAATATTTCAAAATCAAATCGTGGTACAAGTGGAGTTGATACAGACACAACATTTGGATTTGTATTAATCTCGACTGCATTATTTGCTGATGCATTAATTGGTAATGTACAAGAAAAAGTCTTTAAACAATACAATCCAACTGCATCTGAATCTATTTTTTATACAAAATTATTTGGCACGTTGATATCATTTATTGTAACTTTATTAAATGGTCAATTAAATTGTATACCAGTGATCTTTTATTCTCCCAATATGTTTCTATATATATTGATTTTTTGTACATTTGGTGTGATTGGGGAAAATTTCATCATGGTAATGGTAAAAGTTTTTGGTGCATTGACAACAGTAACAACAACATCCGTTCGTAAAGCTATTACAATTATATTTAGTTTTATTATTTTTCCAAAACCAATTAATTCTGTCTATATATGTGGTGTAGTATTTGTTTTTTTTGGAATTGGAATGAATATTGTCATAAAACAACAACAAAATGATAATAGAAATCGTACTAGTAGAGAAAAACGTAGTGGAAGTGGTGGTGTAGAGATGGTTTGAAATGAAAAAAAACATAATTTCAACTCTCTATATAATATATATATATATTAGATAGATTTGTCTCAGTTATTGTATTCTTTCTGGAGAGTAGGAATTATCAAGAGTAAATTAAAAAATAAGTTATTGCATTAATTATACACTCTATATATTAGACCAAATATCATATATTTTTGAAAACAAAAACCATCTCAATTAAACATCCCACCACCACCTTGATTACCTGCCAATAACCTGGTAAATTGTCTTATACCATAGGATAAACTATCTAAAAAATTCCTACGTCGTCGATATGCAAAATATCCAACACCAGCTACTACAGTAATACCAACTGCTGTTAATACTAATATTTGAACATCATCATCTGTTATTGGTTCATCTTCTAATAAAACTTCTTCCTCTTCCTCTTCTTTATCATCTGGATCATCTTTTGTTTCAATATCATTATCTTCATCATCATGTTTACTTTCTAATGCCGCTTTTCCAATTTCAATTTTACGTGGTTCAATATCAGGCATATTTTGCACGGTTTGATATATTCCTGTTTTTTTCTTATCACCAATTGCACATGTACTTAAATAGGACAATGCCACTGTTTTTTCACCTAATGGTATTAATATATTTAAACATAATATTTCAATTAATTCTCCATATCGTTCTTTTCCGGATGTTGTTACACTACTTTTTTCTGTGATCGGACCTTCACGTTTAGCAACTGCTTCCCAATGCCCTTGCATATATAAACTTGCTTCGGATGTTTGTAAATAATTCGTTATTTCTTTCTTTGCTTCTTGTAATTTACCCATTGCGATGATTAATTTTAACCATACGACAGACACTAAAAATGGCATAGCACTACGTAAATGTCTTAAATAATATAATGGTATAAATATGATACCTTGTTCAAATTCTTTTAAATCGGCATCTGTACGTATGCGATCTACCCTATTTTCCAATTCATACCATGCTTGCATATATATGATAGAAAATGCAACAGCATCACTACCATATTTTCCACACGTTGTATGACGTAATGATATTTTACCACACATATTATCTGGATCTAATGGTAAAGTCGACCGTGCAACGTTATATAACCCTTTCTCTGCATTATCCAATGCAACTTGAAATTTTCGTTGTACCAATGCAATTTTTGCGATTTGAAATAAATTCTTTTGTGTATATTCCATTTGTTCTTTGGTTGGTGAGGTATTCATGATGATAATACTATTAATTTGCCTCGTCTGTCTGCCTGTCTGTTTGTCAGTGTGTGTGTGCGTGTCTCTTTCTCTTCTCCCTGAATAAATCTACATGTATGTATCTAAGCACCTAATCCAATTAATAAAAAATGTCCGTCCATCTTTTTCTCGTCGTTTACATTCATCATTGTTGTTTCCACATATTCTTATTCCTTCGTATCTATATATTTTTATAGGTAATCTAGTAAGTAACATATTCTATCACACGAGGCGGCTACGTATAAAAATCTATCCTCTATCTATATTCTATATCCTGAATCCCTGACTAGTTCCCAAAATACAAAACCAAAACCAAAAGCTGCAAGCCTTAGGCAAGCCTTAGCCTAGGCCACAAAAGAATTTATTTCAAATCGCAAAAATTGCATTGGTACAACGAAAATTTCA
>LT649708.1:0-15433 GCA_900128395.1 Stramenopiles sp. TOSAG23-2
TATTGAGAATGCGAATAGTATGGGAATAGCATTGAACACTAATAGAAACTTTTACATATCTATTTTATTGACAAAGAATGTCAGTATTTATATTTATTGATGTATATATATAGATATGAAAATTTTAAATGTAGATTTATACACACAGACTTTATTATGGTTTGTAACAAGTTGTACAAACTGTCTGGAAATTTTTAGCTTGTTTGGTAGGATTTATTATTTCCTACCAAATGAAACAATAATTTGGAGACAGTTTGAATAACTTTTTACAATACATAACCAATTACATTTTCATAATTAACATCTAATTATACATATATTATTATTAGTAGCAGTATATATATATCTTATAAATAACATTTGCAACTGTTCAATTTTATCTTGTATTATTTAATTTATAAACAGTTGTCTTCAATAAATGGATTTTTATTATTATATATAACATATTAATAATAAAAATCATGATATAAACAATTATCTCATAGAGTATCTAATTTAAATTAATCATATTCTATAATATATCTGTCTATGTATCTATATATATTTTTGTATATGTGTTTGTATCTGAAATATATGTTGTTTTTCTGAACGTTTATGTTTTCATGGCATTTTAGACGAGAATCCTTAAATATTATTTCATTTTGATAGGTGTCTATACTAATTACAATAAGAACAAAAATAATCCTTTGTAGACTGCCAAGCCTAAGATCCTATTTAAAAAGTGGAAAAACACTAAAAAATATGAAAAAAATAACACTATTCATAATGGATGTTGGCGTTCTGGACCAGAGGTTTTCCTTGTCAGAATACTGGCAAGGAAAATCTCTGGTGTCCAGAGTATGGTGCCATGCTGTGCCAATTTCCAAATTTACGACAAAACAAATTTCCCGTTTTTTTTTGCTAAGCATTCCTCAGCAGGCACATACCATCTGACATCATCATGCATTTTTTATTACAACAACATAATATATATTATACTTCAAGTGGACCTACAACAAAAGTATCAAATGTAAAGAGAGAAAAAAGGAAAGTGAAAGAAAAGAAAGGAGAATAAGTTATTGCAAAGATGAAATATCATATATTATTCATTATATTAATTGAATTAACACGGTGCTGCCATGGAAGTATTGCCCAGATATCAAATAAATGGCGCCCTGTTGTAATCATGCATGGAATGAATGGGCACGCGTCCAACTTAGAGCATTTAAAAGCAACTATTGAAGCAAAATATCCTGGTATCTATGTACATAATTTAAATATATCAAATGGGATGAAAAGTGTACTCCACAATATGCCGTACTTGATGGACAAAGTTGTTGATACCATACGTGCAGATCCAAAGTTAAAAAACGGATTCAATTTTTATGGTGAATCACAAGGAGCATTGCAAGCACGAACTTATGTGTCAAAATATAATGACCCTCCTGTATATAACTTGGTTTCTATTTGTGGACCGCAAGCTGGTGTTGGTGAATGCCCAGAAATTGTTGCAAAGTGGAAAAACACATGTGCAGATGCTGGAACCCTATTACAAATATATGACTGGCCTATTTGTGATTTCTGCAGCTACTGGAAAGATAATCGCGCAGAATCGGATTATCAAAAAAGATCAAAATGGTTAGCAAAAATTAATAATGAACAAGGAACTTATGGTCATATAAATCAAACATACATAAAAAATATGAGATCTTTAAATAAGTATATGGCAACTCGAGCATTGAAAGATAAGATTGTGTTACCTTCTGAAAGTGCACATCACCGTTTTTGGAAATGGGGTGATAAAGATAGAAGCGAAGGTAATATTGCACCATTGGAAGATACGGAGGGGTATAAAAATGATTGGCTTGGACTTAAAACATTGAATGAACGTGGAGATTTGATATTAAATGAAATTGATACGGAACATATTCAGTACAATATGACTTGGTGGCAACAATATGTCTTGCCAATGTTTAACAATAAACTGCCGTAAAACACGCACTCTTTTTTATAACTTATACTCGTATATAAAGAGGGTATATGTGTGAGAAAAGGGAGTGTCATACGAAGTACGAAGTATATATTACGAATTTCTCCCTGACACTCACATATATTTTTAAAATATGTAAAAAGTATATATCATATTCGTTATTTTGTATATATAAATATATATAATATTTAATTAATGCATAATTTATTTTTTAATTTACTCATGATAATTCCTACTCTCCAGAAAGAATACAATAACTGAGACAAATCTATCTCACTAATATATTATATATATATATATCATATGCATAATGATAAAATATTATATTTTTTTATAAATAAAATATTGTTTTGAAACACCACGCGCGTAAAAAATACGAAGCGTTGTCGTTGGTAGCAATACACACACCACTTCTCTGCCTTTTTATTCGTCGCTATCGCCACCACACACACATATTTTTTTACGTTCCATAATCCATACCTCCTCTATTATTATTATTACCATTACTTTTCTTCAAAAGAGGAGCTGCTTCATTTTTTTTATATCCATTTGCATATCCGGATGGTGATGATAAAACTTTATTACGTATTCTATTATTATCATCACACATATTTTTTTACGTTCCATAATCCATACCTCCTCTATTATTATTATTACCATTACTTTTCTTCAAAAGAGGAGCTGCTTCATTTTTTTTATATCCATTTGCATATCCGGATGGTGATGATAAAACTTTATTACGTATTCTATTATTATCATTATTATTATTATTAAACATATTTCCATTAAAATGATCTTCCTCCATATCATCAATGCCATCTTCCTGCTCAATAATTTCAGGCAATATACGATGACCATCCTCATGGTTTTCTCCTTGTTCTATATTATCCTTGCTTAATAAACGTTTTCGCCTTGGATCATATTCGTATTTCATTCCACAAAACTGTTTCATAAACAGATAAAATAAAAAACCAAATATCAATCCACCCACGTTCATAATGAAGGATTGTTTTGAATTCATACAACCGCTTATCAAAACTAAGCATCCTAAACAGATTGGTATAAATAGTGCCAAAATTACACCAATTTTACCACACGGAACTTTAAATGGTCGATATAAATTATCCTTTGAAAAACGCAATCTGATAAATGCAAACATTTCCAATAAAGCTGAACCACAACTGAAAAAATTATTAATTGCTAGATTATCTGAGAAATCAAAATATATCAAACCTGCAATTAAAATAACGGAAAAAATGATTCCATTTATTGGTGTTTTATATTTTGGATGCAACTTTGCAAATATAGCAGGTGCCATGCCATTGTCTGCCATACCATATAATTGCCACGTATCTTCAAACATTTCAGCAATATACATTCCCATGTTACCAACAATACTAGCAAGTAAAACCCACACTGCTAACCACCGTCCACTTACATTTTGAACAATGCACGACCATGAGCATTCTCCAGGATCTGTTCCCCAATTCATCACGTCTTTTGGATCTGTTGCCATCACTCCAAGTGTTATTGGCACAGCGTATGTAAAAAATGCTAATAATAATGCAATTAGCAATGCCAATGGAAATGTACGCCCTGGCCGCACAACTTCCCCTGCAAATGTCGATGCGCAATCAAAGCCACTTAAATTCCAATATAAAATCGTCACCAAATCACTCCAACTCTGTCCATTTTTGTTTTCATTCCATGTCGTAGGATATCCAGCAGGTGGTGGTTCCCACATACGACTTGGTTGCAAATGAGGAATGCACATAATGCAAAATATAATAAATGGTGCGATAACGAATAATGTAATCAATTTCATATAATGACCAATATTTAATACATGAAATATATTTGGTATCGTAAATATAATTACCAATCCAAGTTTATTGAAGTACCTAAAATAAGGATCATTTGGCAATGGATTACCCGGTTCAAAAATCAAACCAACAGCAAGTTGATAAACAAGTCCAGGATAAAGCGCATTATCAATTACACCACTTACCCAGCTCCAATATGATTCTTGAAATGCCCAAAATTCACCAAAGGCTTCACCAACCCATAAGGAATAACCGCCATCATCTGGATATGCTGATGATAATTCTGCTGTCACTAATGCAACCGGTAAAGCCCACAATAAGGGGAAAACTGCTAAGCCAATAATTCCAGGAAGTGGTCCAGCGTCTGATACAACTTCTTCAATACCCCATGGTCCACCGCATACATTAAAATATGTTATCAATGCCACGGCAGTAATGCCTAAGGTACGTGTTTTGGTTGTCCGTGTTGATAGCCAAGGAGAAGATGGCGGTGCATCCAATGAAATGGAAGGTGGTGATGAAGAATTTTTTTTTCTATCATTTTCATTTATATAGTTCATATCATTTTCATTCTTATAGTTCATGCCGCTCAAATTTGAGTTGTTAAAATCCATAATGTGATATATGTATCTTGATTATTACTGCTTTTGCTTTTTATTACTCGTCAAACATGGAGAAAGTTAGAAAATAATTCTATGTTATCGTAGCATGTATGTATGTATATATATATTATTTTGCCTTATATATTATTTGTTATATTTTACTATTTATTATAAGCACTATTTTGATGGTTATATTATAATTTTTTGTCACAATAACTATCTATATCTATATCTATATCAAATTAATATATTCTTTTTTTTCTTTTTTCAAACTTTGTTTTTTTCAAAACTTGTTTAAATATATATGTACATGATCATGATTATGTACATATATCTTATATATATAATATATAAAAAGCACACACAAAACACATTTACATACTACATATTTTTTGTTGGGCACTTATTATTATATGGCTTACCACCTGGTGGTATGGTATTAGTCGTCTATTATCCAGAATTTTATCTAATGCTATAACATTTATTATGTACATAATATGCTAATAATCTTTAATGACCATTATTATACAAAAGTTAAAGTACCTGTGGTACAGTAAGTTTTAGTTTTAAGTTAAAACCTCCTTAAAAATAAAAAATGTAGCTACATTTTGTATATATATTTTACTGTAGGGAAAGACTTTGCTACATGCAGTACAACAGACAATATATATATCTTTTCTTTTGTTCACATATATAATCACGCACAGATAAAGTTGCACTGATTAAAACATGAATAATTATTCCTATCGTCGTAATAATAATAATAATAACTATGAGATGAAATCGTATAAATCATTTCGAAGACGATTATCTGGCTCATTTATGTGTATGGTGATGGGTGGTATTTTATTTTTTTGTGCCCCTGCTTTGTTGTTTTGGAATGAAGGCCGTGCAGTATATCAAGCAAAAACACTCAAAGAAGCACGTTCAAAAGCCGTTACTGTACCAACATTTGCCTCTTGGAATAATGGAAAGTTGATTCATGTCACTGGTTTTGCAAAACCTGCTAAAGGTACATCGGTATTATTAGAATCTGATTTACCAACCTCTGTTTCAAACTTAATTAATACTGAATTAAATAAAGTTCAAAATGTTGTTGATGATGATCCAGCTGCTAGTGCACCAGATGCAAGCAACAGTAAACCGGCCATAGTATTGAAACGTGAAGTAGAATATTATGAATGGAAAGAGAGCAAAAAAGAAACGTCGAGGAAAACTGCTGGTGGCGGCGAAGAAACAACGACTACATATTCATATAGCAAAGGGTGGACAAGTAGTCATATTGATAGTAGTAGGTTTCATGAAACTAGACATTCAAATTTTCAACCAAAATATAATGATAAAATGAAATGGACCAGTGGAACCGTAGAACTTTATGATCAATACGATAATGATAAATCACTTGGTTTTAAACTAGATAAATTTTTGCTAGAGACAGCGGGAAACGGTAATATGAAACCGGTAGATATGAATCCAATTACATGGAGACCTGGTCAAGATGATTTAATTACTAGCAGTAGTGGTTATAATGAAATTGGTGATCATCGATTTACATGGGAAATTACGAAATCACATGTTGTTTCATTAATAGGGGAGCAACAAGGTGATGGTACTATACGTGCTTGGAGATCAAATTATGGAGTTGAATTTCACAAATTAGTAAGTGGAACGAAAACATATGATGAAATTATATCAATAGCCGAAGGTGAGAATACAATGATGACTTGGTTAATAAGAGCAGGTGGTATTTTTCTTTGGTATGTGTCATTCACTTCGATGGCACAGCCATTAGGTGTCATTGCTGATTTAGGGACAATTCCATGTATTGGATTAGAACCTGGAACAATCTTAAATTATATTACTGGTATAGCAGCATTTTTATTAGCGTTGTTATTATCGTTAATTGTTATTGCATTCGCATGGTTTTGGTATCGACCATTATATTCTTGCGCATTAATTGTTGGTGCATTGGTGACAACATATTTTTTAAATCAAAATGTTAATAAAAAAAAGAAACGAAACAATTGATTTTTATTTTCAATGTGTATATTATATTTCGTATATATATACGCTCGTACGAGTACATATGATAGTGTGAAAATAGAGCGAGATACAAATCTCATGTTATTGCTTTTCAGTTATTGTATATTCTTTTGATGAGCATAAGAATTATCATCTTGTGAATAATGTTAAAAAAGATTTTATATAATTATTTCCTATTAATTAATAAATATATTTGATTTAAAATATAATATGAGTATGATAAGAGAAAATTTTTATATATTAATAAATCTTTTATGCAACTACACCATTCATACTTAAATATCTCTCCGCATCCAATGCACTCATTGCACCACTTCCAGCACTTGTAACAGCTTGACGATAAATATGATCAGCAACATCACCGGCTGCAAAAACACCATCAACTGATGTTTGTGTTGATTCATGATCTGTTATCAAATATCCAGCTTCATTCATCTTTAAATGACCTTCCAAAAATTTTGTATTTGGATCATGTCCAATAGCAACAAATGCACCTTCGCATGATATCGATTCTTCCGTTTTCAAATCATCTACAACAGTTTCTACACGTACATTTGTCAATACCGTTTTCCCACTTTCTTTATGGACCTTTGAATCAAATGATTTTACGACAGTATTCCATTTAATTTCGATTTTATCATGAGCAAAAACACGTTTTGCTAATATTTTAGATGCTCTGAATGTATCTCGTCGATGAATAATGGTAACTTTCGAGGATGTACGTGCTAATACTAATGCATCTTCCATTGCAGTATCGCCTCCACCAATAACTACAACTGGCCGATCACGGAAAAGAAAACCATCGCAGGTAGCACAGCTACTGACACCCCCACCACGTAAATCATATTCACCTGGCACACCAAGCCAGCGACTACTTGCACCAGTTGCTATGATGATACTTTTTGCTTTTACAATGGTACTTTTTGTATCATTTAAAACCAATTCAAATTCTCCTGCTGCATCTTTCATCGACTTGACTTTAATAATGCTTTCTGGTACCATCCTCGTTTTGAAGAAATTTGCTTGTCGTCGCATGATCGTAATGATTCCTCGCCCAGTCGCATCGTAACCGACGACACCTGGATAATTTTCAACATCCACACCTTTTCCCAACAATTGGCCACCAAATGATGGCGCAATGACTAAAGGTTCCAAGCCTGCTCGTGCAGCATAAACTGCAGCAGATAATCCAGCGGGACCGCCACCAATAATTACAATTTTTTCCATGGGTTTAATTACACTGATATCTTGGAAATACATATCATCACCTTCTCGTTCCTCACGTCTTCTTGCTAATTCATCCTCCAACATTATTGCAGGTAATGCAGTAATATCAAATATAACTTGTCCAGTTGATGGATCAATCTCACCATATACATTGTTATCATCGTTGCCATCAGTTGTTGTACTTCTTCCACCATTACCAGCATCATCAGCACCAGGATTCTGATGCTCCTTATTCACTCGTGCATGTGGTGTGTCCCCAGTGCGTGGAATTGCTTCTGGTGCTTTGTTGTCATATTTTTTTTTTAACATTCGCATTAATTTAGCTGTTTTGCTTTGATACTTTGCAGCAATAGTTTTAACAGATTCCAATTTGCTCTCATCCACTTCTTTATAAAAATCTATCAATGCTTGCTCGGTTACTTCCATATCGACATATACACCTTTTTCCTTTGCCTCCACTGCCAATTGTTCAGTAGCTTGTTGCAAACCACGTTGATTGGCACCTGAAAATTCATGCCTCTTCTTTCCATTTAGATAAAATTGAAATGTTGGCATTGCATTTACAAAACATGCACGCGATGTTTCATAATTGCGATTTACATCAATTTTTAAAAATACCGCTTGACCTTTCATTTGCTTTGCAAGTTTTTTGTAAAATGGAGCAATCATTCGACAAGGTCCGCATGAATGACTGAAAAAATCTACCACTACTGGTAGGCCGGTATCATCTTTGTGTTGCTGCAATGCAGCACGAAATTGATCATGTGTAGTAATTTCTACAACATCACCTTTGGCATATGCTACAGAACCTTTCCCATCATACTCAACATCTCCACCAAAATCAGATCCTTGTTCTTCAAAATAATTTTTATAAACATACATAATAAAAATAAATAACATAACTGCATTTTGCCAAGTTGGTTTTGGTAAACTAGAACCTTCTGTACCACTTGTATACGTTCTTCTGCTACTACTGTTGTTGTTATTATTATTACTATATGTAGAATGGACAGGCGAACGAGTAGTTGGTGTTGGTTTTGGTCGTTTCGGACGATTTTTGATATCTGGCATATGTTTCTCTTTTCCAATTGTACGCACGTATAAAGCAATCAGGTCTGATTTTTCAATACATTTGGAACAATCAATATTTTTTTCTTGAAATTTTTTTTTTAATTCACTAACAGATAATTTATTCGCATCTTGTCGCGCTAATGCAGCAGCAGCAGCGGCGGCAGACATACTATTGTAATATAATTCTTTTCTTTTTTTGATATCTTCTCTATATATAATGTATATATATGTTCCTCAACATCTCTCTCATGCTTAACCTATTCGAATGAATTATTAAAGATGTGTTTGTGCGTGTGTTAGATGTGTGGGTGGCGGGGCGCGGAAAGCTGGAAAGCCCGTACTTAAACTGAGCGTGACCGTAGAATGTACGCCCTATCATGGGTTGTCACGCAGAGCATTAGCATAGGAATCTAAATCTAAATCATTCGATCCATCAAAAATGATCATCTCTCCACTATATCCCCGGTACTAAAATTATTAAGGAATATAAATAGATATATACTAACCTCTAGAATGCATCGAAAAGAATTAAATAATGAAATAATATTACAAATTTAGCTATATAATCATGATATTTCAATTAGTTTCTATCATAAATTCCTTAATATAATATTTCGACAAAAACCAAGGCAGTGGATAATAATAAAACAGAACCTGATTAGTGCATTACAACGTTGAGCCGTATTTTTTTTTATTTAAATTTTTGGATACTCCCATTCTAATTCCATTATAATTACTCACCAATATATATACTAATATCTAATATACATATATATAAATATATTATATCAACAAAATGAAAGAGATAAAGAGTAATACATTCAATTTTAGTTTATAATATAGTTGAAGATAAACACACACACACACACACACATACACATATATATAAACAATGAATACAACAAAAGAAAAATTAAACAAAGCCTATAATTCATCCAAGCAACATTTTAATGAACATTTTAAAGATCCTTGGTCCACACATAAAAAGAAAATATCAACAGTATGGCTTATAGGCAATGCTTTTCTCTTTCCGTTCTTTATCTCTGCAACATTTGCATGTGGTGCATTGGAACAAAATAATTCTGGTCAAGCAGGTTTCGTTTTAATTTGGACATTTCTAAACAGTGCATATGGTATTGTAGTGGATTTATTCCATTCATATCGTGATGCAAGTGTTTTACCATCACGATGATTATCTGGCAAGACATCAACCCCATCGACATAATTAACATTTAATTGAACATTTGTTTCCATCACTTCAATTTTTTCTTTCAATTCATCTAATGAAATAGTTTGATTGGATTCTAATTCTTTAATTATTCTTTGCGCTAATTCAACAGCAGTTGGCCCTTCCTCTTCAAACATTGCATCATCATAATATTGTTCCTCGTCCTCCTCATCCATTTCATTCATCATCTTAGTTGGTTGGTATATGTGTATGTATACATCCTATAGTGCACATGTGATGCACACTGATATTTATACAGTATATATATAATATATATTTTCTATGATTGTATATGTACATTTAATTTTGACATTATTTGTATTATAAAATTACCTGATACCTGAGAGCCTGAGCTGCTGGTGCATTCCTGGCATTCCCTATGGTAGCTAGAGCTAGAGCTACAGTAGCTCTATATAGCTGGGCACCACCATTTTAGAGATTATACCTATATACTCCTCTCCACTATTCTAGTAAAAAGTGTAACAGCTATAACCTCTACATTAAATAATATTTCCGTAAACCATTACAATGCTATGTAGTATAACTCTAGCAGGTAAATACTACAGCCAGGTTTTTGAGGACACCGGACCCTCACCCAAAAAAAAATAAATAAAATGGCTTTCTATTTCGGAGTTCCCAGAGTCTCAGAGTTTTAATTTTTCTTTTTTTCGATTTTTGGCAATTTCGAGGATTTTATTGGTAAGATATAGCATTGTAAAAAAAAAACGATTGATTTTTGGCATGCAAAAGTATTCTACGAGTCGTAATTACTACACCTGGTACATTTAATTGGTGAAGCATCGGGAGTTATTATTTATTATTATTTGAAAAACTATTTTTGGCTCTTTTGGGAATTACGTTGTAAAATAAAAAAATGTTCCATTACACAGCATTGATAAATAAATTTATGGACATTCACCTGTGGCCGCGAAAATTGAAAAGGAAAAAAAATATTACTAGTACTATGGAAATAGAATGGTGTATCATTTTATAGTTGTATAGCACACATATAACACGGTATCAAGAAAACACCATATTAATATATACCCAAAAACATAATGTAGAAAGATAAATTATATGGTAATAAGACACAAATAGAATAAAAACAAAAAACAAGAAACAAAACAAATACGAAAAAACAAAAAAATATACCAAACAATAAAAACTTATTTATACAAATTAATAATACTAAAAAATAAACAGTGAAACAAGAACGTTTTCATATCTAACACGAATAAATTGAAAAAAATATTTATACAATTTTAATATGACATTTAAAATGATACCTCCAATAGTCATGTTGAATGAAGTGAACTTGTTAAATGCAGATATCCATTCGAAAATGATATGTGCTGAAAACAGTGCCGATGTACTTTCTGGGCAAAAGCAATGTATGGCTGAAAATAGTTTGCTCTTCTCAAACAATCAAAACGACTCTGAATTTCTTTACAACAAGACACCGTCGTTTATGCTAAATCAGCCAAATTCAAACGCTAAATTAAAATGGGTAAACGAAGCAGATTTAGCAACAAATATGATGAGAATATTGGATGTGGAAAACAATTATCCGTACATTCTATTATTCTTTTCATTCGTAGCTACTTTCTACTTCACCGTTTTTCTTAAAGAACGTTTTAGCAGAAACGCAGAAATGGTTCTGAAAGAAAGGAAAGCATTAATTGGAAGTGCTATGTCAACTGCATTGCATTGGAAAACAGCTGCAAAAAAATTACGAGAGGATAAAGTGAAAAAGATCCATGAAGAAATTGAAAAAAACAAAGAACATGACAACGTCGATAATGATCCTGATAACGAATTGAACAAGAGCGACGAGCAAATTGAATTCGAATTGAAACAACAAATACCCCAACCATCAAAAATCTATGAAATGCTGTACGATGAAAAAGAAGAAAACAAAGCTTTGTATTTTGGTATTGAACAATCGAAATATAACCAAGTAGAAAATCTTCTACGATTAAGTTTGCAAATAACTTTGAATAACTATGTGGAATCTACATATCAAGCACGAAAACCGAAGATTTACCCATTAAAAAAATGGCAATCGTTTGCAGAAGTTTTACCATTTCAAGATGGTGTCCGTTTAAAAGAACTAGTGCAGTTAATAGTTAAAAAAGTTAAGAAAAATATTGGATCGCATGTTATTCCATGCGACGAGTTAAAAGAAGCGGAAGATTGTTTGAAAAAAATTGGAATTGAACGAATGAACGGATTTAAAATTCTTTTACGAATGGCATTCCCAGCGCTGCCTTACGTTTTACTTGCTGTGGCTCTAAACTCACTCAAAATTTGGGGCGATGTTATGGTATTTGCAAGTAGGTCTGCAATGTTAAACGACATCAAGTTCGGATCAGAAGAGGGATTAAATGTTATTAAACAAACGACATTGTCGTTTATTGTTCTTCGTTGCTTTTTTGAATGCGTAGGTATGTTAACACAATTCTTAAGAAGCAGGTCATCGAAGATATTTTCATTGCCATTGAGATCAGCTGTCATGCAAGGTTTATTTCGTCAAGATGTTGAGTACTTTGATCGTCAGAAATTGCAACCTTTAATTTCTGCAGCAACAAGTGAAAGCGGAAGATTAGCATGGGTATTTTTCAGTTTGCCAATTGAAATTATTAGTTGCGTTACAGGCATAGTTACTTCCGTCTCAATGATTTACAGCGTAGCTCCAGATATGCTTCTTGTAACATTGCTTCCATGCATTGCGATGGGAACAACGCATTATTTAATATGCAAGTTTATGGAAAAAAAATGGTCACGTCGTCATAACTTAAGAAAATTAGCTGAAGAAAAGACGTCTGAATTATTACACAAAGTTCGTACCGTAAGAGAATTCTCGATGGAGATTTCAGAAGCGGAAAAACGTAGTGCGTTGGATGCTTATTCAGTCGAGATGGAAAATAATATAAGTGGCTTTGAGACATGCATTTGGCATGGTTTTGGATTGTTCTGGGCTATACAACACGGTATGGTGACACATTTTGGGGCGGGACAAGTCACTGAAGGGGTTATTCAACTTGTGCGTTGGATGCTTATTCAGTCGAGATGGAAAATAATATAAGTGGCTTTGAGACATGCATTTGGCATGGTTTTGGATTGTTCTGGGCTATACAACACGGTATGGTGACACATTTTGGGGCGGGACAAGTCACTGAAGGGGTTATTCAACTTGGCACACTAATGGCTATTTCTGATCAAATGGGACGCATTACATGGAGTTTAAGACATTTATTGGAGCGAAGTCCTTTGATTTTCAAAGCAATGGAACCAGCCGAAAGGATATGCGATATCTTAACTGCATTTGGAAGTATCGAAGGTGATCCATTTCAAAACAAAGAATTACTTGGGGGAAATACTTGCAATGAGGAAACTAGGAACAAATTAAAAGCAAACGGTTTCAGACGACCAAAACGTATACAAGGTAAAATTGAATTCAAAAATGTTAAATTTTCTTATCCATCAGATCCAAGGAAAAAAATACTTCATGGTTTATCGTTTGCATCGAATCCTAATGCTAATGACCCAAAAAAGCGTATACGAACAGTTGCCTTCGTTGGTGAGACTGGCTGTGGAAAAAGTACTGCGATTAATTTATTGAAAAAATTCTATACTCAATCAAGTGGCGAGATATTGTTGGATGGCCATCCATTATCAGAATACGATCCACGATATTTAAGACAACAAATGGCAATAGTAGCGCAAACAACAGAATTATTACATAAAACTTTACGCGAAAACATTACATACGGTATGCAGACAATGCCATCAGACTCTGAAATTATCGATGCTTGTAAAAAAGCTGCAATTTGGGATGATATCTTGGAAATGCCTGATAAATTAGATACTGTATATGAGGATAATTTATCTGGAGGTCAAAAACAACGTATATCGATAGCTCGTGCGTTAATACGAAAGCCAACCATATTATTGCTAGAGGGAAAAAAAACAAAAATGAAATGAAATATAAGGGGATAAACACATAGATAGGTATACATACATACAGTATAAAAATCGTACAATCATATATATACACACATCTTCCCCCCCCCCTCCCCACTCATATTACTATATGTACACTAAATAATAAATAATCAACATACATATTAAGCAGTCGTCAACAATGTCTCTTTTGCATATAATAATAATTGATTACGATTTGCTTTTGATCCTAAACATAAATCACATTTATTGATTAAATCTTTCAATTTTTCTTTATCAACAACAAAGTTAGCATCCAAATTATTTGTATCGGAGACTAATTCGACCCATAACGAAAATTGACTTGATTCTTTATCTTCATTTCTAGCACGAAATAATTGTGCATTGGAAACATCATCGTTAGCATTTCCAGGATCAAGGACAACGGTTATTTGAAACCATTTCCATCCTTTTACATTTGAACTAAAATCAATAATACTTGGCGAACCAAGTAAATCAGCTTTTACTACTGTTGGTTGATCAGTTGATGCAACGCCACCATTAATCTCCCATGTTATCGAACTTCCTTGCGTTTTTGACGATAATGCCATAACTTTTAACTTGTTTATTATAATATTATCATTGCCTTCATCATTTGGAATTTGAAATCGCCATGCCATTGTACCAGGCTTTCCACCAAGATCACGACAAATAAATTTCATCTTTTCGCCATGAGATACTTTCATATTTTCCATGGTATAATCTTTATCAACACCATTAAATACACCAACTGTTTTTAATGATGGGGACGGGAAACGATATTCATCCGATGCTATGTTATATGTAAATTTACACGTTAAACATTATTTTACGCGAAGCAGTAAAATCAAATCGATCGTTGTTTGGCATGAAGTTGGAAAGTCCCGTAGATGTATTTTTAGCAATTGATAAAGATAATTCGGGTACAATTGATTTCACGGAATTAAAAAATGGGTTGAAACGTTTAGGATTGATTTTAACAGAAGCTGGAGTAAAGGAAATAATGCAAGCATTTGATCCGGAAGATAGTGGATTCATTAGATATGATCAATGGGTAACACAAACAAATAAAAAATTTGAAAGGAAAGAAACGAAACGACATTCATCTACGGTTGGTCATAAAGTTGTGAAAAGAAGTACAATAATTGATAGACGAAAATCGTTGAAATTAGAAGCTTTAGAGTTGGCCATGTCACAGTCTGGAAAGAAGTGAGTGGAGAGAGAGTGAGAGGGTGTGTGTGATAATGCATATATATATTACGAGTATATAGCAAAAAGTGCAAAAAAAAGTCACATTCCACCACAATTAAAATAACAAAAATACGGACAACATTTTGTTACTGCTGACCAGACAGTCCGGAACCATAAATACGAATATAAAAATAATATATTGTTTTTGATTTTTTTAAGCACTCAAAAGTACACTCGTATATTACGAGTCGTATACTACGCGTATTTTTTCCCATTTTTTTACGAGTGTACGACGAGG
>LT649709.1:0-15423 GCA_900128395.1 Stramenopiles sp. TOSAG23-2
CACAGCAGGCGATATTTCTCCAAATTTCCCAGGTACACAGCAGGCTTTATTTTCCGAATTTTCCCAGGTACACAGCAGGCGATATTTCTCCGTTTTGCCCCAGGTACACAGCAGGTGTTATATGTCACAAATCACCATAAAATAGTAGGTATACAGCAGGTCTTAAAATTGAAAAATGTCACATAGGGTGAAATGTTAAAACCAACAGTATAAAAAAGGAATTGTAGTACAACAATGGTAGCTTCCGCTATTTACGATTTTAGCACTCATTTTTAAATATAAGTGAAATTTGTGCTAAATTTATTGACTTTACAAACATTGCCAGATTGCCAGATTGCAGCAAATATACAAAAATCACCTCATCCTAACTCACACCCCTTAAAAAACAAATGTAGGGCCCTCGCCGTATGGCATTTTTTTTTAATAACTGCTGTTTTTTGATTGGAAATGTGACATTAATAGCAGCTATTACATTAACAAATTACTACTGTAATATAGCATTATACTATTACAGTATATACAGGGCATACCAGGCATATACCACAGAAGAAGAAAATCAAATAATTTTATACATATCATACAAATTACACACACGCATCACACACCATCCATTGTTACAAATAATACAAATATTATTAGTACAATTAGAACACAAATATATTTACATGTGTATATTATTTGTCCCACAAGAAATCAACAAACAAAACAGAAGAATCTATCTATCTATCTATACATAGATTATCCAACAAAAGTGTTATACAAAAAGCGATAAATACACGTATATATACATATGTATAAATAAACGAAATAAATTTTCATGAACAAAATAAATATATTGAAACAAATTAAAAGACTATCAATAATATCCCGTCATATTCGCAACAACAAGAATAATAATAATATAAATAAAAAGACACGTAACAATAATTACAATATATATTACACTAATCATCGTTCTTTCCATACTTCAAAATCATTTCATAGTAAAAAGCCTAGTATAGGAAATCTCGTTGAAAAGCTTAAACGACAAAGAATGGAGAAATTAAATCAACATGATGAAAGTATGGAAAAAGAAAAACGTAAAAAACGTAGATGGAAAGAAGAAGATGATAATAATAATAATAATAATAATAATAATAATAGCAACCAAAAAAAGAAAATTCAACGACAGCATATCCAACGAGAACATAAAGTACGCCCAGCAGTTTCTGAATATGTCACAACAGATTTCAATCAAAGGCGTAATTTGCAACTGAAAAATCCAAAATTTAAAGGTCGGGGTAATTTATATTGTGCAATATGTGATGTCATGTGCTCGGATGAAAAAAACTATAATGTTCATATAAATGGAAGAAAACATAAAAATAAGGCAAAGATGTTACAATTACAGCAACAAGGAGGTAGGACATCAGAAATGAATACGGATGATAATGACTCCAAATATGCAGAATTTGGATTTAAAAATATTAATGATTTAAAAGATGTGACCGAAGAGCAGATTGAAAAGCTACAAAAGCAATTTGGTGACACCGTTTCCCAACAAAAAAAGAGAAAGCTTATGAGAGCATTAGATCCTGTAACACCATATAGGCACGATTTGGTTACATGCTTGAAAAAACAAGATGCGAATGGTGCGGTCGCAGTATACAAGGAGATACGAGAGAAAAATATAAATATCCCAGCTGAAATGTCTTGCATGCTTGAAAAAACAAGATGCGAATGGTGCGGTCGCAGTATACAAGGAGATACGAGAGAAAAATATAAATATCCCAGCTGAAATGTCTTGCATGTTTCTTCAATTAATATGCCAGTTTTTAGGGCAAGATGGTGTTAAATTAAGTAATGATAGTGAAATACTTAAAGTTGGTTCAGAAATAGCTTTGAAATTGCAAGAAGATTCAAATGAAACACAACTTGAAAGTGAAAATAATAGGAAAAAAAATAGCACCCTAGTATCAAATTATTCAATGTTGATACGTTTTTTTGCATTTGCTGGCGACATTGCAAATGCTATCCACACGTTGGATAAATTTCGTGAATTTGCCCAAGAGAAGATAGTACATCGAATGTATTTTCCTATAATTGTAAATCATCCCATTCGAAATATTAATGATTTAACTAGTTTGATGAAAATATTTAAAGATGGTTTAAATGAGCCAAATATGACATTTGAAAAAGAAACGGATTATATAACCATGTTTGAAAAAATCGATGGTATTTATCAATCGTGTAATGATGAGAAACATGACCTTGAATTTCAAAAAGCTATAAGGTCGGTAATATATGAAATGGAAAATAATATAAGCAAAGTGTCTCCAAAGGTAATTGAATGCATTGATAATCGCCTTTCTAAATTTTTAACTGTAAACAAACATCATGAGGAGACAAGCACGTCGAGCAGCAGTATTGATACGAGTAATAACAATAATAATACTGTGTGTATTGAAAATGATGGCCAATGTCCAATATGCCAAAGTACATTAAAATCTATTGATTTAAAGCCAAAAGAGCGGCAATCAATATTAGATTCAGTTGCTGCAGATTTAGCCAATGAAAGTAATCTCAGTAAAAAAAAGCGAAAAGAAATGAAAAATCATAAAACCAAAAACAGAAACAAAAAGAAACACGACAATAATAGAAAACCTCACAAAACATATGAAGGATTTTTTGATGATTTCAAAAAATACATGAAGAGAAATGGTGGTGGTATTGATATCATCATTGATGGTGCAAATGTTGGTTTTACCGATGTTCGTTTTCCACAAAATCCTATGAAAGCATCGAAAGTATCAATACGACATTATCAAATTAATTCTGTAATTGATCATTTTAAATCACAAGGGAAAAAAATATTACTAGTCTTACATCGTAGGCATTTAAATGCAGTTAAAAAATCTATTTATGATTTAGATGGGACTAATAAAAATGGTAGTAATAGCAACAATAATTATTTTAACAAACAATATATGCACAATAACAATAATCAAATTAATCCAAAAGCAATGAGATATTTCGAAAAGTGGGAGAAAGATTGTTTAGTCTATCATACACCAACTGGTATGAACGACGATTGGTTCTGGTTATATGCATGTTTATCAGAAAGCAAATCTGGCCGGCAGCCATTGGTAATAACGAATGATATGATGCGAGATCATCATTTTAAATTATTATCGCAACATGCTTTTTTAAATTGGCGAGAACGGCATGTTGTGAATTTTTATTTTACACCAGAAGAAGGAAGAACACAAGGCCCTGTCCCGACGTTTTTTTTCCCTCAGAAATATAGCACAAGAATACAAATTGATGGGAAACCTCAATCAGAAGGACTATTGAGATACCACTTTCCTGTTTCAATTGTTAACGAGGAGAACGTTCAAGTTGAAGATTCAGCAACGATTAGTTCTCAGTTTCCATCTGTTGAAACGATATTACAAAACAATAAAAATAAATATGGAAAAATCGAATGGGCGTGTGTTGAGGAGAATGTAAGATTCAGCAACGATTAGTTCTCAGTTTCCATCTGTTGAAACGATATTACAAAACAATAAAAATAAATATGGAAAAATCGAATGGGCGTGTGTTGAGGAGAATGTGATTTGAGAGGAGTTGGAGCTAGTTTGGGGATTTGTGTGCGGTGTGTGTATGATACGAATATTAATATGATGATATTTAAATAAAATGCAATTTTTAAATTGATGGTTAAAATCTTTAAGTTAATATAAAATAATCACTCGTAAAATAATTTTAGTTCCCGTGGTGCAATTTTTAAACCATCAAAAAATATATATATATATAAATAAAATATATATGCATAAGAGAATTATTTAATATAATTACTCTGTACGCGCGTATGATATTTCTTTTTATTATTTCACTCTTCTCATATATTTATCAAGGGTTGTCGTTTGTTGCTTTTTTCTAGCACTTTCATTCAATGTTAATTTTGAAATCTTCCGTTTTCGTTTTTTTCTACTTGGTGTTGACTTATGATTGTGACTGGTATTACCAAGATCAATACCATTTGTGCCAAACATACTGCTAATATTTTGTTGCCGTTGTCGTTTTCGTTTCTTTTTCTTTTTATTTGTAGTGCTATTCTTGTTAAGAAAAATATTTCTTTCTAACATATTTCTTCCTTTACTTTGTATCCATTCTGCATTATTTTCATCTTTTTTAATGCTATTATCATTTGTGAATGAAGGATTCGCCTTGACCAGTTGCTTTTTTTTCAATGAATTTCTTTTCTTATATTTTTGATTTCGTTTACTTTTTTGACGTTTATTATCCATACTCCCCAAAGGAATGTTGATAATAGCGTCTGGATCAAGACTATTATCTACATAAGATTCTTCGTCCTCTTCTTCTTCTTCTTCTTTATCTTCTTCTTCTTTTTCTTCTTCTTTGTGTTGTACTGGTTCCTCGTGGTCATATGAATAACGATGATGGTGATGATTTCGTGATGATTTTATTTTCTTTACATTTAATGGATAATATGTAGTATCTTGTTCTTGTGAGTTATTTACAACTGAATTACATGTATCATTATCACTATGATGCTCATTGATTGCCGTAGTAATATTTTCTATAATTAATGGATAATATGTAGTATCTTGTTCTTGTGAGTTATTTACAACTGAATTACATGTATCATTATCACTATGATGCTCATTGATTGCCGTAGTAATATTTTCTATAATATTACCACTTTTTATTTTTACAACATGACCTATTACCATTTTATTATCATCTTCCTCATCGTCATCTGATGAAAATGGCACTTCTTCCCCTACAATTAAGTTTCCTTTATTATCCATTTCTTGAAACACAGTTACTTTTCTTTTGTCCCGTTTGATCCATTCATGATGATTTGATTGTTTAGTACGTTTTGCTTCATTGTTTCTTAATATAATCGTGCGTTTCTTGTTGGTTTGACTTTCGTTTTGTTCTTCTTGTGATGGTATTACTAGTGGACCTCCGTATCGCCTTGGCCCCGATTCTCTTTGAATATCGCGTTGGAATACTATGTAATTTGGTTTAGGTATTTCTACTTTTTTTTTTTTCTTTTTTACATAAGTTTTTTTTTCCTTCGAACTATTATTGGTAGAATTAACGACAGATCTTTTAGTTTTCTTCTTTTTCTGAACAACTTTTGTTTCTATAGGTGTTATATAAGCATCCGTATTTCTTTGCTTCTTTTCTGATCGGTGTTTCACATAGAATTTATGATCAATCTTTTAGTTTTCTTCTTTTTCTGAACAACTTTTGTTTCTATAGGTGTTATATAAGCATCCGTATTTCTTTGCTTCTTTTCTGATCGGTGTTTCACATAGAATTTATGATCATTATTATTATTATTACCATATAATTTATTATTATTATTATTATAAATTTGACTATCATCAGGCGTGAAACCAACTTCATCATATACTATACTTTGTTGAGATGGCATGGTACTATTATTTTCATTTTCTTTCAATGCATCATATGATGACTGCCGTGGAAGTGGTGCATATCCATCGAAAAAATTGAAATCCATTGTGGCGATTGTATTGTATATAATAACGACTGTTGTATATTGTACTCTTTCTTGTTGTCTCTCTTTCTTGTTGTGTGTAGTTGCATTAACACTTTAAATTTGAAATTTGCAATAATACTATTATTTTTTATTATCGATAGACCTCTGGTGGTGGTAGTTTTGCGATCTGGCGGTCACAGCAGCAGGCCCGGCAGGCGGCAGCAGCAGCACTCAGCACTCAGCACTTCGATACTTTAACTTCTTCGATGTGTTCTACTAATATTATAATTGAAATAATAATACAGTATACTAGTCGTCTAATACTATACGAATAAGTGTGCAGAATCCCTCCTATATTATTTTTTACAGCAAGACAGCATAGCATTAACACTAACACTATACACTATTGGACATTTGAAAAATCTTTTCGAAAAGAATTTTTTTTTATATTCATTCTTCATTCTATTCTTAACCATTCTAGATCTATCATAGTGTCACAACCTATATAATTCTATACTGCAGTAATAAAAGAAGTATGTGCACGAATTGTTAATACTGATGATGATGATAGTAGTGTCAACAATAAAGATAAAGTTGATGATACGGAAGAAATTTATCCGCTTTTATATGATCTTTTTCTTTCTGTAAAAAGAGCATCAAATATACGATTACAATTATTGAATAATCTATTAGCCTTGTATGATGATGAACGCCATACGAAATTGATACCCTTGGATTTGAAAAATTCACTCAATATCATGCAAGAACATTTGGTCAATTTAAGCACGTCTATATTCAATATTATATCATCCAGTCGTTTGTTTTTAATAAAAGGTGGTGCGGCTACTGATAATGTTAATAGGGGTATAAAAAATTATGTAAATATAAAGAAAGATGAATGTTAAAAAGATATTTTTTTTATTTTATTTAATATAATATAGGGTGTTGAGATTTAAAAATTCATTAATTATTGGCTCTTCTGCATATGCTTGTGTGAAACAATATTGATCCCTAATATGAATTATGGAGATTGTACATCAATAAAAAGACAAAAAAAAATAAAAATGTAAAAAAAATAATTACGGTTCTTATAATATACACTTGTACACACACACACACCACCGCACATATACACTTTAGCGCAGCGGGTAATAATGAAAAACTAAAATTTTTATATGATACTATTATCCCCTCCTCCTTCAACTACACACACACACACCACCGCACATATACACTTTAGCGCAGCGGGTAATAATGAAAAACTAAAATTTTTATATGATACTATTATCCCCTCCTCCTTCAACTTTACCCTCTTCAATATCTTTTAAAATGGTAGATATTACAGGAATTAAACGTAAACGTTCACTGGAACCTTCTTCAAATGACATATATTGCAAAACGACATTTTTTAAATACATTAGATTAATACCAAATCCGCGTTCTATATCAGTAAGTCCATTGGTATTGCCTTCATTATTTCTATTACTTTTAACATTTTGTCCCATTCCATTAAGTAATCGAGTTAGCTTTTGCAATTTTAATTCAAGTCTACCGACTTCTTCCGTTTTGTCTTTTAAATTAGTTTTTAACGTTTCACATTCTTCTTGTATCGCACGAGTGTATGATTCGCGTTTAGCTTGATCTTGTGCATATTCTAATATTTTTCGCTCTTCTGGTCTACCACTACTGACTTCCTCTTCTAATTGTTCATTTCTTTTCCGTAATTGAACTAATTCAGCATCTTTCTGTTGTACCAAACGAATTGCATGGGAAGATTTACGTGATGTAGTCGCTTTTACACGTTCAATTTCCAACTCAAATTCTTCTTGTCGTGCTTTCAATTCTTTTTCTTTCTCCGTTTTATGATGTTCTACCATTTCATTTATTTGTTTCTCATGTTTCTCCATCGTTTCCTTGCGTCTCTTTACAGCATTTTCATATTTCTCCATTATTTCTTTTAATTGATTTTCATTGGATTGTATAGTAGTTTGCATTGTTGATAATCGATTTTCAAAATCTTTTTCCCTATCAAGCAATATTTTATTTTTAGACAATATTTCATTATGTTCCAATCTTGCATTATGAGCATTTTCATCAAGATCACGACGACTTGCTGCAGCAATTTCTAAACTATTTGTCAAGCGTTGTATTTGCCCTTGATTTTGAATATCCTTTGTCTTAGCTTTTAGCATATCTGATTTCAAATTATCGATTTCCCTTGACATATCTTTCATAGCACTTTGACAATTTTGTAAACGAGTTGAGAGTGACGATGTTTCATTGTCTTTTTCCAGTACATTTTGCTTTAATAAATGTAAATCCTTATGCGCTTGATCCAATTTTTCTTCCCTTGCTTTGACATTTCGTTGTGACATTTTCTCACGCATCTCTGCTATTAAACTATTTTTCTCAGCACTTAATAATTGACTATCATGCAATTGCGAATTCAATGATTCTATTTTATTTTCAAGTAATGAATTTGCATTTAACGTATCCTCTAGGATTTTCGATGTTTCTTTCAATTTACTGCTTATTCCATCAAAATTATGTCTTAATGAACTATGATCGCTTAACAATTTACTATGTATTTGAGTATCTTCCTCATCTTTATTACGTAATTTGTCTAATCGTAATTGTAATAAAACTATTTTCTCCTCTGCTTTTTTCATAGAATCATTTGCATTTGAATTTACAGTTGTATCATTCCCATCTTCTTTCATTGATGTACGTAAATTACTTAATTCATCGCGTAAACTTCTTGATACTTCAACATGTTTCATATTATCATTTTTAAACTTTTCCAATTGTTCGTTTAATTTTTTTATTATTTTACTATTATTATTATTATTATTGTTGTTGTTGTTGTCATCATCATCGTTGTTATTATTAGTAGTATTCTCACTACTATTGTTATTGTCAACTACGTTATTATATTCATCATCATTCTGCTTGTTGTCCACTTTTATCTTTTGTTTATGATTCTCATCAAATTTTTTTCTAATATCTTCAATAGATAAATGTGATATACTCGGACTTAAAATAATTTCAGATATAAAGTTTTCTAAATTATTTATACGGATACTTGATTTTTTGTCAGTTGCTACTAATTTCGCATTTACTTGTTGCACTGCTTTCAATCGTTTTGATAATTTCATTGATAAATGCATCAATTCTTCCTTTGGTATATTATTTGCATGTTCCGGTGTATTATTGTTAATATTACTTTTATTATTATTATTATCACCATTATTATTATTATTATTATTATTATTATTGCCCCGTGTGGTTCCATTGCTCAAACGACGCTTTGCTTTAGGTTTTACGGCATCATCAACTTCACGCCTTACATCATCAAAAAATTTAAACATGATTAATTGAGTATACGTGTGATGTTTCTATTAGATTGTTATACCTATATTTATTTGCTTCTAAAGTATATCTTATATATATATATATGAATGTTTAGATAGACATTTATTCAACATAAAAATTTAAACATGATTAATTGAGTATACGTGTGATGTTTCTATTAGATTGTTATACCTATATTTATTTGCTTCTAAAGTATATCTTATATATATATATATGAATGTTTAGATAGACATTTATTCAACATATTTCTAATTTTATTAATTATTAATTACACCATTGTTGCGTATATTGGCACATTGTTGTTGTGATTATTGTTGTGCTTTGCTGCTTTGCACCTTTGTGCTTTGTGCTTTGTTTGTGCCTTCTGGCCTTCCAGCCTTTTTTCCAGGATTGCTCCAGACACAGATTAAGATTGCTGGATTGCCAGATTGCGGATGCTGTGTCCAGGCTGTCTGTGGGATGTGCGGATGCCAGCTGGCCAGGATGCCACACAGAGGGATTAGGATGCGGGCCCAAATAATAAATACAAGTACAGTACCTATAATAATACTGTGTAAGCAATCCAGCAATCCTATACCTCCAGCACAATAAATGTAAATGGTGCAAGGTGCAAGTTTATTATTTATTATATTTATTATTATTATTCTCGTCGATCAAATATATATTGTCGTAAATTCCTCCAAGGAAATTTATAAAGAAACTGATACAAGACTTGAATTCCTTCATCTATCTATTATAAGCTATATATATATTCAACATGGGGGCATTATTGTCGCGGCTCTGGAAAGAGCATAGTCTCAAAATTATATCTGTATGTATTATATGTGTTGTATATATATATTCAACATGGGGGCATTATTGTCGCGGCTCTGGAAAGAGCATAGTCTCAAAATTATATCTGTATGTATTATATGTGTTGCAACGTTAGATCCAAGGAAAATATTATATCATTTAATATCTTCGACACGGAACGTAATATTATCTGGTGTTGGTATTGTTGCCGCAGTAGCTATGGTTTTAACTGTGCGCGAAGCATATATTATATTGCAGGAAAACAAACGACAAGAAGAATTATTAGCGAAGCAGAAAATTGATGATAGAAAAAATGCGAATGTGTTTAAAAATGCACGTGAAAAATTGGATAGAATGATTCGGCGTGGTGGGAAAAAAAGATTATTATCTTGTTCATTGTTTTTAAACGATGTTTGTAATATGCCTTCTTCCGTATCTAATCAATTAGGGGAATTAGTTGAATTGTTTGTTCGAGATTTTATATGTAATTGGTGGGTTAATATTGGCACAGATTATACATTTGTTGATGATGTACGTTTGACTACTTTAGGGGCTGTTGTAGAAATATCAAGACGAGCAAGCACCGTGAACGTTCCAGTTTTTTTAGCAACCGATGCATTGGAAGCTTTGCGACATCATATTATATGGTTTAAAGAGTTATCTAGACGAGTAGCTTCAAAGCATTCAGCTCGGACGGTAATGGGTTCAGTCAACACTACTTTTTTTGAAGATAGAAACCGATTGATAGAAGCCGCTTTAAGAAGTGAAGGTCGAATGCATGTTGCATGTGAATCAAAAGAAGCTGAATTAGAATATTTACGACATATAACAAATGAAATATTAGCAAGAATTTTAACTAATAAAGATTATGAATGCCCAATGATTCGACATTTATTTCGAGAAGCACTAGCGCAAACAGTATTTTTGCCTATTTTTACTAATTTTTCGGAACCAGATTATATGAACTGGATCATTGAAAAGATTTTTGACGACACGCCTACGAAAGAAGAAGAAGAAAAAGATACGGAAAATGAAACAAATGTGATAGGAGAGAAAGATCACGTTGATGGAAATAATATAAATGACGACCGAAATAAATATAGTAATGTAAAAAATGATGAGAAAATAAGCCAAAGGTATTATGCTGGTGTCATGTCAAATAAGTTAGCGGGAAAATATTTAAGTGGTATGCCTGCATGTACATTTTTAATACGAAGAGATGAAATTAATTTAAATACTTACATTATATCCTCAGTTGGATATGTAAATAGTAAAGCTCGAAAAGTGGAAATGAAAAATAAAGATCATATTATTGGTGAATTTGGCCGTGCACGAACAGTATCTGCACCGGAAATGGTTGCCAACGTGACAGCGAAGCTTTCTGTTTCTCATTGGTATGTGCGTTTGCATAATAGTATATTCCATTTAATTGGCCAAGATACGATGGAAACAAATAATAATAATAATAACGATTTGCTGGAAAATGTATTGTATCGTGGAAATACAATGACTAGTATATTGTACCATATGAAATCCCGCTTTGTTGCCGGGTTGCATTTTGTTGATGGTAAAGCGCCAACATTTGAAATTTTACCATGGTCTATCTCGCGGTATTTAGATGTGAATTCGTTACCAATCTGTAAAATTATATTTAAAAAAAACAAAGATTCTGTTGTTGTAGATAACGATAGAGAAAATGTTTATGTTGAAATAATGTCTCGTGCTGATATTGTCCGTAGAAAAAGTATTAAAAATGAATCAATGCAGGATGTATTAAATGAAGAATATGCGACAGGGGGGAAATTAGATGAGTCTGTTGTCGATGATAATGTCTCGTGCTGATATTGTCCGTAGAAAAAGTATTAAAAATGAATCAATGCAGGATGTATTAAATGAAGAATATGCGACAGGGGGGAAATTAGATGAGTCTGTTGTCGATGAAAATCATATAGAGGAACAAAAACGTAGACAAACAATGCAAGATTTTAGCTTTTTAGGTTTCGCTGGAGATAAAGAGGAAATAGATTTCTTAATTAACAATGCTTCAAAAACAACAACAGCGTCTTCGTCAAGCGCATCAACTCCGAGCAATTCACCGAAAAAAAATATTAGGAAAAGTAGCACAAACGTTGGTAATGCAAATAATGATAATAATGATAATAATAATGTTGATAATAATACTAGTAATATTGATGCAACGTTTGATGATTCATATTTAGATCGTAAAGCATCGTACTTAAGAGATGTTACAAAACATCTAAATGACGATAGTGTATATGATGATCCAAATAATATACAAAAAATAAATGAAAAAAAAAGGAAAGAATTCCGACAACGACTTTTAAATGAACTAGAATTAGCATTGAGTAAAGCTCAGAATGATTATTGTTCAGGCGATTTAAAAAATGATATGCTTGAAAAACACCATAAAAGTGTACGTAATTTAGTATATGCAATTGAAAATATACTATTATTTGGCTTGAAAAAGAAAGAACAAAATGATGGAAGTTCGAAACTGTCATATTGGTCATATTTGTCAAGTATATCCAAAATTTCAAGCGATGCTGATTTAGTTGTAGAAATGATTGGCCAAATGTCAAATATTGAGATACTTACAAAGGATACGTTTTGGGAGGAAAAGAAAACATCTGATCAGGAAAAAGAGGGGACAATCACATCAACACTTATGGAGGCAAATGCAGAATACATACAAAATTTAGGTAAAAGTCGTGCCTTTTTAATCGTTGGACTAAATAAAAGTTTATTGACTACAGATTTAACATATTTAATGAAAGATAAACCAGCAACTGATCGATATTATGAACCATATTCCATCGTTTCCTCCGCAAAAGACAAAAAGTATTTCATGGCTCAATTAGACATTTTAATGACAATGGAATTCAATATAAATATGAATGACGTATGGGATGTTAACAGTGATGATTTAATCAACCAGGAAAAAGCGAAAGTGCTAGCTCGAACCAAGCGAAATTCACAAGAGCATCGTAAGAAATTACAAGAAGAAATCGAGAAAAATAATAACACAAGATCCGTTTTGCGAAAGTTAAGCGCTGGTAGTAGTAGCAAAGTTAAAGATATTGGCCGTAAATTGATGAAATTGAATTTGTTTGGTAACAAACCAATACCCAAAAAACGCGCAAGTAGTACTGGGGATAAAAGCAATAATAATAATGATACCAATGAAAAGGATGATGATAGTAATGATAAAGGATTTGAGGAAGAGATCCAAAAATTAAAGGGCAAAGGAAGTGGTAAACAGCGAAAGCAGCGTATTAATAGTAATAACAGTAGTAATACAAAAAGGAAGAAAAAGAAGAATATTCGGCAAAATAGTTTATGGATCGGGCCAGATGGCCCAGAAGTAGATGGAAATAATGTTCCAATTGAAAGCCCAATTAATTCTGATGGAAAAAGACGTAATCGTACTTCAATGTTAACATCAAATGGTCGTGAAAGCATTAATGGTTTAGGGCAAATAAAATTAGAAGAGATTAATGGACCGTTTTCTATCATTTTACGAGCAGAGGTTACCCATGCTTCATTAGTCGATAGTGAAAAAAAGACATCCTTTTTTCAAAACAATCAACCACATGTCGAATACCATATTCGAGTGCAATCAACTGTTACGATTGGGGACTATGAATCAGTTGATACGTGGGAAATTACTCAACGATATCGAGTTTTTTTTCAATTGCACAGAACGTTGAAAAGTACATATAAATTAAGAATCTCCTTGCCACCGAAGCAATTAGCTTTATTTAGTGCTGAAAAATTTGATCGTCGATTTTTAGAGACAAGACGTGTTGCTTTAAATACATATTTAAATGAAATATTAGCTCATCCAGCAGCTAGTCACTCCAATTATGTGCTTGCATTTTTAGATGTACCTAATAATGTATCGGAATGGAAGTCTGTTTGGAAAAGGATGAAAGAACGTGATACAGAATCTTTTATTTTTAATTCTAGCCCTAGAAAGAAACGTTCTGCTCGCTTTGGTGGCGACAATAATAATGGTATTAATAATAATATTAATAATAATAATAATATCTCTACCATCAATGAGATCGATGTTGGTAGAAGTAAAAGTCACCATGTGTCATCTACATTTAATACTAATGATAATTATATCAATAATGGAAATAATAATAATGAACGATCAATATCGCTTAATGCAACTGGAGATAAACACTATACTAATAGTAACAATAACAATGATAATGACAATAATAAAAAGCACGTGGAAAAAAAATTAGCATCAAACAATAATCTAAGCAATAAAAAAAATGAAAAAGGAAAGAAATTATTAAATAATAAAATAAACATTAGTAACAAATCTTCCTCCCGTAATAATGTTAAGAATAAAAAGAAGAAATCGAAAAAACCTACCAGACTAACAACTACCATTGAAATGGCATCTGTTGAACATCATATATTTAATCTTGCAAGAGAAATCTTTGAAATTGATGATTTGAGTTTAATGAGGCGTAAATTTGTAAATATCATGCATGGTTTTATGAATATTACAAGCAAAGGTAGTGCATATAATTATTTGAATAATGTCTTGGGACATATGGTAGAAACAGAAAAAATAGCAGATACAGTGAAATTATTAAAAGATTATTTATGGCCAAATGGCGAGTGGGATGACGAACCTGTCCCGGAGGATACACCAGAAGTAATGTTGGCAAGGCGTGAAAAATCATTAGAACATTTGCGAAATAATGTACCTGAAAGTTTAGAAAATTTGTTCACAAAAAATAAATGCCAAGATGGAATTAATACGTTGCATGATTTCTTGCAATGTAAAATCCTGGTGAAGAATTTTCTTTATACATTTGTTGATCTACTTTTATTGAAATTATTTGACGATATATCAGTTGTTGGTTTGCATCAAGTTAGGAAAAAGAGGAAAGGGATGGAAGTGTTGTTGTGAATATTTTTTAATTTTTTTTATATTTGATGTACATGTATGTTATATTATATATATATAAATATATTTTTTTTAAATTTTTACGAGTATATATCCTCGTATATATATATTATGCAAGTGTCAACGTCAGCAGCAGTTTCTTTTTACTGAAGACACGTCATTCACTCAATATTCTAGACTAGTTCAAATAATAATCATATATGTACAATTTTATAAACTACTTTCCTCTGGTACTAAAACAAATTGCTGAATTTTAAAAGGCATCCAACAACCTTCAGGATCCGTAGGTATAAATTCGTTTTTACCGGGCTGTTTAATTTCAAAAACATGAAGCCACTTGTTGGTTTTTGCTTCACCAATTAGTTTCTTCATATCCACTACTTCTCCACGGAGAGTTGCATTACATTTTGGCCAATTACCATGGGCTGATCTTCCAGTTGGTGAACGCCAAAACATACCTGATCATCCACCACCTTGTTTCTTCATAATAAATGTTTGATGTTTTGACATGATTTTAACGTTTAATTTTATTTGATTTCTTTATTAATTCAATGAATCAAATCTCTTAATGTTTGTTAGCAAATACGATGTGTTTTTATTATGAATGTATTTCGGCATGCTCGTGCATCGACTAAAAGAACAACAATTGAACAACAACTTCTTTCTTGTATATACTTGTTTATACCAAAATCGTCATCAATCATCATCTTTTTCTGGCATTTTATTACCTTAACATTGTGCATTGATTCATTTTTAATACTTTTTCTACGGACAATATCAGCACGAGACATTA
>LT649710.1:0-15400 GCA_900128395.1 Stramenopiles sp. TOSAG23-2
ATAAATGCATTCATTTTGTGAATGATGGTTGTTGTTATTGTGGATTTACTGTCGTCTACACAACATGTTTTTATGTTATGTATATAGTATATAGTTTCTATTTTACTTTATATATTTTGAAAAATGTTGAAAGACTTTTTTCCTTTGTTGTTGTTTGTTGTTGCTGTTCCTGGTGTTGTTGCTTGTTGTTGTTGTTGTTTGTTTTTTTTTTTTTTTTCTTCTTCTTTTCTATTTCTTTTCTTTTTTTCAGTGAGAAAAACCCTAATTAGAACACCTGGAACACAATGTGTACAATACAGGAGGCCAATTGTTAAATTACCACTTAGATGTAATACGATTTACAATATTGTATTGTATGAAGCTGTACAAACTATATGCTGAAAATATACGTCAATGCGCTTCTAATGGTGCTTTTTGTACTGATATGCATTATGTTCAGGAATATCATTAAACATTTGTTGTATACTTTGATCGAAAGCATTCATGTTTGACCAAGCATATTAAATATAGATGGATACGAAGGAATAGGTCTTGGACCGTATGCAGGCTTCAAATATTTGCTTCTCTGGGTGTCTTTCTTATTGTTGAGTACCATCATTGTCAACATTCTAATTGCTGTCATTAGCGATGGGTTTGAAATTCATAAAGACAAACAACGATTGCGGACCAAAAGCGGAGAAACATTGATTCTGTATGCTTTTCGCCGATTGGTATATCTAATCTTTTTTCAATTATTTTCATGTTGCAAAAACAACAAAAGACCTTGGATAAAAAAAATTCGCTTCGCATCATCAAAACATGCAAAAATATTGTTGAAATATACCGACGCTCTTCCAGACGGCATGGTATTCGATCAGAAATTGCAAACCGAAGTTTTGCGTACAATTATTGGGCAAAGAGATAATGATAGGACTGGCAAAAGGGCAATGCGCATTGTCAGGACAAAGTCTTTATCAATCAAGAAAATTACCAAAGTAGATGTTGTTAATTCAGACGAAACTGTATCGTATGAAACAACCCATGAATTTTTTTCGCATATACAGTCCGAAAAATCTTTACGGCTAGTCATTGATACCATATTTGATCTCGCTGATGCAGAAACAGAAAAAAAAGCTTTTGAGACAAAGGATGTTTACAATAAAATTTGGGATTTGTACAAGCATACAGACGAAGAAAGAGGAAGAAAAGAAGAATCTAGAGTGCAAGGCAATCATGTGAGGAAGGTGGTAAAGCCAATGGAAGCAAGGATAAACGTGAAAATGGAGCAAATGAAAAGTGAAATGCAAGAAATGAAAACGAACATGGGTAAAATGGAAA
The DNA here is from genome assembly GCA_900128395.1 of Stramenopiles sp. TOSAG23-2. Classification (NCBI taxonomy): domain Eukaryota; species Stramenopiles sp. TOSAG23-2. Next base: position 1,318 of record LT649710.1, read on the forward strand.
TGAAAATGGACCGCATCTTGGCGCTGCTGACCAAGAAAGCTTAACCTGGCAACCTGGCTCGATTAGTTATTTGCCGACGTTCAGCTTATCGACTGCAACAGAAACAAAATATTATTAAACAAAACAACATTTAAATTAGAATAATTATTTATATTTTCACTAAATGTTAAGGTTTTTCATCGACCTATTTAGCATATAAATAGCACTTGATTTTATTTATATAATGAGGAGAGAGGACAATCACCACATAAATATTGAAATACACATAATATCTCTAGATCCAATGGATACATCTATCCACAGAAAAAGCAACGGAATTAGCATAAAAAACCGAATAGAATAAATGCATCTATATATAGTACGGGGACAAATTGATTTAAATACCGTATAACCAAGAAGAAACGTAAAAAAAGTATAAACAGAGAGACTGAGACTAAGAAAAAAAACCACATGGCAACTATCGCCACATTGAGTAATGACAACATTAACAGAAAGAAAGAAAACAAAATAACCATTAACAAATTATTAATATCGACCGATGCACCTATGTATGAATATTACGTGGTATTGGATTTTGAAGCCACTTGTTGTGATAAAAATACGATTCCAAAAGGCTCTGTAGAAATCATTGAATTTCCTTCTGTATGTATCGATGCAAGGGATAGGTTGAATCCAAAAGTTGTATCAGAGATACAACTGTATGTAAAACCAGTTTTATACCCAAAATTAACAAAATTTTGTACTGAACTTACCGGTATAAACCAAGAAACAGTTGATCACGCAGATAATTTTCCTGTTGTATATAAAAAATATATCGATTGGTTACAGAATGATTGTAAATTCGATGTATATAGCAAGACACCAAATTTTTCTTTTGTTACTTGTGGTGATTGGGATTTAAAAACGGCATTGCCGCAAGAGTTAAGCTATCCACATCATCAACATTTAACATCAATTCATTGTTTTCGACAATTTGTAAATATAAAAAAAATCTTTACCAAGTTTTATCAAAGAAAAGCACGTGGGATGGCGCATATGTTAAACTTGTTAGATATGGAATTAATTGGTAAACACCATTCAGGTATAGATGATTGTAGAAACACGGCAAACATATTGATTAAAATGTTAAAAGAAGGATCCATGGTCGAAACCACTTTTAATCAAAATAGTACTGGGGGGAAAAATGGTGTAAACACCATCACCATTAATGGTGTATTCTTATAATTCATTGCAACTACCGCAGTCCACCAGTACGTGTATTATAATTCTCAAGAGATGTAGTATATATATTATATATATATATATTTATATATTTAATGTCATGTAAGCAAAAAATCTTTTCCCCTAACATTTTGTAATTTATAATAATATATACGTAATAATTATTATATTTTCTATTATTGAAATTTTACTTATACCATCACATCATCATTTATTTATTATTAATATTATTATTAATTTTTGCTAATATTTTATATGATGTGTTGTTAGAGATATAATATATATTTATTATTGCACTCCTCCTCCTCCAGAGCTCCACAGAAGTATTATTATCATCCATCATAATCATAGCAATAATATATTTATTCCATTGGAACTAGATATATACATATGCATATCACATATTATAAAAACAACCCAATCGCTCACATAACCAAAACATCCTTTAACTTTCCAATACACAAACTCATACATATATATACACACAATTATGGAGGACTTAATAATAGAGGACAAATTGATCATGGTACCATATCATAAATCATTTTCTAACATGTTGCGTTCCATTGGTCAATATATATACACACAATTATGGAGGACTTAATAATAGAGGACAAATTGATCATGGTACCATATCATAAATCATTTTCTAACATGTTGCGTTCCATTGGTCAATATTGTGATGTTAATATTGTATATGTTGGTAAAAAAACTGCTATTAAATATAATTTACAATTTGGAAGTTTTTGCTTTTTAAAACAGGATAATGAGTATTTGACTATTCGTATCTACATAGATCATAGAGTAGAAGATGGAACAGTTTTGCTGTCAAATTATATTGTAAAAAATATTTTTACAAAACATCAATTTATTGAAATTGTACCACAAAAAAATTATAATTTGAACAATAATGAAAAAAACAATTTGATCAAGGTGGTGCGAGAAATCAATGTTACATGTGAAAATATTCCTTCACACAATTATATAGAAAATAAAAATAAAATGTACATAGATGTATTCAAACAATATGCCACGGAATATAATGATTGTAAAATACCTGTAATTAACAACAACAACAACAACGATGACGACAACAAAAACAATAGATTTATTATTAAAGATGAAAATGTTATTTTTTCCTATGTTGTTGTTGTAAAGAAAATAGATGAAGATGAGGATAAAAATAATAACAACGACCGAGACCCGTTTCATTATATTCTGGATACTTCATCAACAAAAATCAATTTCATATCAAATACAAAATGCAATGAAACTAGGGAACTTCAATTGAAAAACGACGAAAAAGATAATTTAGCGTTTTCAATAAATATAGTTAAATCAATTCAATCTTTAAATACCATTTTTGACAATATGATTCATTTTATAGATATTCATACAAATAAATTAGCCCCTGCATTTAAAAAATTATTACCACGTTCAATGATTTTGTATGGTTTAAGTGGTTCTGGTCGTACAAGTATATGTAAAGCATTAGTATCTAATTTGAAAGAATTATATGGGTTAGAAAACATAATTTATTCTTCAATGATGATTTCAGCCACGACATCAAACTCAGCAACAAATAACAATCCATCAAAACAATCTATTTTCAATTCAAATAATAATTCATTTTCATTAATCGATATTTACAATAAAATCATCAAAATGGACAAACCTTATGTAATTATTTTGGATCAAATCGATTTTTTATTAATTAATCGAAACGATGGAGGTATTATCATGAATAATATGACGAAAGAATATAAATATAAACAAACGCTATTGTTGAAAATTATTGATTTTACTATTCAATCAAAATCACAATCATTTGTAATTTGTACTGGAAATAGTCGTTTTCAATTAAATCCGGAATTGATTAAACCAGATAGGCTTGGTCGTATTTTTGAAATTAAAAGACTGGATAATACTGATCGATTCAATGCATTGAAGTTATTTATGACCAAATATACAATTAGTGAGAAAGATCGATCTAATTCTTCTTCCACCACACCCGCAACGAGTAATAAAAGCAAAGAAGAATTGTTAAAAGCAATTTCAAGTGAGGCTACTGATGGATTTGCATTGAAGCATTTAGACAACGTCGTCAAATCTTCATACTTTAAATCGATATCATTATCAGAAGCTGCAAATATGTTAAAACCATTTATTCATCATGATTCTGCCAAAATTCTTGTCCCAACAAATTCGTTTGAAACAATTGGGGGATATAATATGATAAAACAACGTTTATTGCAGTTAAATCAAAGCAATTCAAATAAAATCAAAATTAAAACGAAACGCGTGACTGGAATATTATTACATGGACCTAGTGGATGTGGAAAAACAAAACTAGTGGAAGCATTTGCACATGAAACAAATTCATATTTAATTTTACTACGTGCATCAGCTTTATTAAGTCCATATCTTGGAGAGAGCGAACGGGCATTAAGGGAAACATTTAAAAATGCATCTATGAGTTCAAAAGCAATTCTTTTTATTGATGAAATAGATGCAATTATTCCTTCTAGAAATTTTGATAAAAATTCCAATGGGAACACTTCATCAATTGGAATTGGGGAGCGTTTATTATCTACGTTATTAAATTGTATGGATGGTTTGATTGAAAATCAAAATGTACTAGTAGTCGCAGCTACTACAAGAATTGAGATGGTTGATCCAGCATTGAGACGACCTGGGCGACTTGGTATATGCATTGAAATCCCATTTCCAAATGATGGTGATGTCTCTAAAATATTTCGTCTATATATGAAAAAATATTGTCTTGAAACTATATTAAACAAGTATTTACAAAATGAAAAGGAAACAATATCGAATTTGGTGAAGAAATATTATAAAAGTCGGGAAAAATTGATGAAACAAAGTGATAACAATGGTAATGGACAAGAATTAACAGGGGCAATAATTGAAAGTATTTGTAGAGGTGAAGCTATGAATTTCTTACGGAATAGAATCAGTGAGAGAATGAAAGAGGATGCTTTATGAAAAATTAAAGAAGTGTATTCGTATAGATTTTACAAAATAACAAAGAGATTGTATTTTTTAAATTCATCACACACATACAATGCACACCACAGCACACAGTGCATCATTAGAGAGAGAGAGTAAGAGGCATATTAAATACGAGTACGTAAAATTGATATTATATGTAGATTTATGATTAATATAATTTAATAAAAATTTGAAATAAAAATAATAATATATATATACTTTCGTATTTTTTTCTGTTTTTATAAAAACCTTTTTTAATTTCGTACGCACGATCGTTTAATTACACACACACATATTTTATCACACACACATTTTATACACACGGACGCCCGGACGAGGGTTTTACTCTAAAAACCCTGTTTTTTTCAATCTATCAGAAACCATACGTTCCTCTACATCAGATAAACTTGGTTGTTTTCTAGTATCAATTTTATGATTTATAAGCACCCCATCGTTTTTTGATGCATCATCATCATTTTTTAACTTGAACATAGTAATATTTTGTTTTTCTTGACTTGCAGATGCTCGACCTAATGACTTAATATTATTCATCGACATGGAATTACGCATTAAACTGTTTCCATTGTCATTCATCCCATTATTAATGAATGATTGCACCCGTGTTGGTGAATGTGTTAATAATTTCTCATGATGTGATAATGGCGTTGCCATAATAGACATTAATCCTCCACGCATATTTCTACGTCTTTTATCTACAAACATTTTTATTCTGTCCTGACTTTCTTTCAATAATTTTCTGCTTGAAGCACGTAATACCCATTGGAAATTTAAACACTCATTTATTGATATCCGCTCGTTTACATCTAGTGTAAGCATTGAACCTACAAGTGTAAGCGAAGAGGAGCTAATTGATCTCCAATCAGACATAACAAATCCCCATTCTGCATTTATTGTTTTTGTCAATACTAATGTTTTTTGTTGCCCAGCTATTGGTGGGTATCCAACTAACATTAAATACAACACAACACCTAATGAATAAATATCACATGCTGGACTATAAAATCGTTTTGAAATCACTTCTGGTGCAACATAACCAGGTGTGCCAACAACAATAGTTCTACCAATTTCTTTTGCATGTCGATCAAATTGTCGCAATGTACCAGAAAGACCAAAATCGGCAATTTTTACTATTGGTTTAACATTTTTATCGGCAGACAATTTGAATAATAAATTTTCAGGTTTTAAATCCCGATGTATAATACCAACATCATGTAATATTTTCAATCCACTTAAAACTCCATGTAAAATATATGCAACATCTTGCTCAGAGTAATTTATTGCAGATGCTACATGATCAAATAAATCACCACCACGCAAGACATCAACTACTATATATATTAAGAAGCTATCTTCATACACTTCATGAACTTTAATAATGTTTGGATGATCTTTCGTTTCCGTTAATCGTGACATTAAACGCAATAAACGTATTTCATTTTCAACAATTTTTCTAGTCATTTCAGTCGTTAAATGTTTCTTTCTATTTATAATTTTAGCAGCACATCGCAACCTACTTCGTTTATTTGTACAAGCTCTAACGACACCAAAACGCCCTACGCCAATAATTTCTCCAATTTTATAATGATCATGTACTGATCCCATGCCAGTCAATGTTGGTCTACTTTCGCACCGTATAATTAAATCAATACTTTGTTGTATTTTATTCATCCATAATTGTTTCTCTTCCTCAGATGATGCTTGTAAATACCAAATAGGACCAGTTGGTGCTATTTTCCCATCCTCCAGCAATGATTCACTAGTGGCACTACCTGTTGGACTAGTTGAACGGTTTGAACTAGATCTTGATATTGTTAATGGATTTATATTGCCAATCATTGCAAGTGGATCACCATTACTATTATCATTATTGGTATTATCATTCACATTGTAAGTACTATTACCTTGACTACTATTAGGTCGCTTCGACATAATAATACTATTTACTTCAAATTCTGCATCTGCTAGGCGAACTGGGGCATCTTCTTTCATCGGTGGTAATGGAACAACTTCAAAACAAAATGGTTTTCCATCTTTATTTGAATCTCTAACAATGGTTCCAGAAGATAATTCTAACGTTCCACGCGGATTATACGTATTTTCAAGATTATTAATTTGTGATACATCCTTTACATTAATTTCATAATATGATAACATTCGTGCTCGTAATACAACCCAGCGTTCCACCCAACTTTTCCAAAATCGAAAGCCACGTTTAATTAATCTACCACTACGACGTAATTGGAAAAGTGTTGAAGTGGCTACGCTTAAAGATGTACGTTTGTATAATTTATTTCTACTACCACGAATATTATTTGATGGCCGTGGTCTAGATGCACCAGTATTGAAAAATCCTTGTTTTCCCATTTGACTTAAATTAGGACAAGATGGTGAAAGTAACATTTTATTTGGAGAAGGCATTTTCTTCATCATTCCTCCTGTATTTATTTTTTTTATATTACTATTTTTAGTATTCTTATTTGTGGATGAAGATGGTATGAATGTATGCTCGCTTGGATTTGATATTGATGATTTTTTCAAACCTTTTTTATTATTACCCATTACATTAGAAGTAAATGCTGTATTTGAACTTTTACCAATATTATTTTTATTCTTTTCACTACTGACAAAATTATTACTAAATGTTCCTAGTTTACTATTATTATTATTGCGTTTATCTAATTTTCCAGACATATGTTTAAACAATGGTCCATCTTCTTCCTCTGAATTCAATGAAGCGGATAGTGAACCACTTGGTGTTAAATCGACAAAAAAATCCCATTCATTATTATTTGATGGTGGAGATGTTGTATTAAAAGATGCCGTATGGGCTACTGTTTGGTTGGAATCGGTATTTGGTGGTGACGTTTGCATTTTTATTTTTGTTTGACAAGCACAACAACAATATAATAATCTGTATCTATTTTGTACTTAAATATTAAATATTAATATATATATATATATATCAACACACCAGTTGAAAAAACAAAACAAAAGGGAGTGGTTGCTTATAACTTTGTAAATACAATCACGTTCTAGATATACAATCTATTTTCTGTTTCATTTGATTTACACTTTGTCTATATCACATCATCCCGAGGATGAACAACATGTTGTCTTCTTTTATTTTCATTCATGTATTCATTATTTGATGATGATGTTAAAGTAGTAATATAATGTGGTGGGTATTACTTATAGTATACCTGGTGGTATACAAAACTATTTTGTGAAATTTAATAGAAGGTCAATAGCATTGTTATTATTAATATTGACGGGATTGAAAAAAGAAAATGGATTTGTGATTGTTGATGGAAGATTCGCACATTCTAATTCGTCGCTAAATATCGTAATCGCAGCAGTGCTGGCCCTATAAGGCTGGAGTGCTGGAGTTCCCGCCGAGTTCCAGAAACGAAAAAAAATATAATAAAAATGGCGTGTCGTCTATCAATTAGAATCAATACTATACTGTAAATAATGTGTTTTATGGTAAAACCAATTTTGATAAAATAAAGCACCTTAAAACAAATCGCGATTCAATATTATATCAATACAATACTAAATAATGTTTATTAGTATAAAAATATTCCATGTTAGCTTAATAGAAACCTTAACACATATTTAAACATCTCATTATTATTATTATTAAAAATTCTATGTCCAATGTGCCAATCAATCAATCGAAAAGGGATATATATTAATACTGTAGCTAAAAGAAGAAGAAGAAAAAAGAATTTCATATAATTGTATTAAGAATCATAATACGATTTTCGAATTGGTATACATCATATATAAACGTTAGTCATATGAAAATTGCGGTAATTGGTGCTGGGCCTGCCGGAATATTGCTAGTTGCAGAAGCATATTTACAATGTAAAAAAAATAATCAAAATGATACTATTATATATTGGTATGATAAAGAACACTTTTTATCAGGAATGATGGATAAATATCAAGTTCCATCAAATACAAAAATGGACTACCTCGATCAAGGGCTTGGTTTTTTCACAGAATCGCCAATAGGACCCTTAGCTAAATTATTTCCTGAAATTCAACAAAGCATTGAAGCAATCAGAGCGAATAGCATACCTACGCCTAAAATTATAGAAACATTTGATCCTAGTGAAACTGGATGGCCTCAAATAAAAGATATGCGAGACCACTTTGTATTAATATCAAATATTTTGAAAAGTACAAACATAGTAAAATTTAGAAATAGTGAAGTTAAGCAATGTATAAGAAGCAAAACAAATAATTTATGGACTATACGATATTACAATGAAGATGATGACCATCGTAGTGATGAAAATGTACATTGTATTAACTTTTGTTGTGGAGCAAAGCCAGCTACATTTTTAAATAATAAAATCAATGAATTTACAAACAATACTGCAAATATTATAAGTATGGAAGATGCTTTATCCTTTGATAAAGTGAAAAACATAGTGAATAAAACAGATCGAATTGCGATTTTAGGCAATTCGCACAGTTCTGCTTTAGCAATTAAAAATTTCATTGAAGCATCAAATGTTGATCGTGAAAATATTTTTGTATATAGATTATTTCCATTGAAATATGCCAAATGGCATGATCAAGGTTCATATATGAATAATTCAACTGGCATTAAAGGTATAGCTACAGCATTTGCTATTAAAGATCGCCAATTAAGTGCTAAACGGTCCATCTTTAATAGAGAAGAACATTCGGATAAATTATGGCAGTTGCTAAAGCAAAAACCAACAGACTTTGATCATATTGTACCGCTTGTAGGATTTGAAATCAATAAACTTCCTGAAATAATCATAAATGATAATGAAACAATTAATAATAAGGATTTAATTTTCAAAGCAAAGACTACAGAATTGTTTTATAAAGGCACTAGTATTGGTTTTGAAATGGGTGCTTCAAGACCTGAATATTATACAGACCATCCAAAATTTAAATATCCAATCATTGCATTACGGGGTGGAGAAGAAACAAAACGAAAAGGATGGAGTGGCGAATATCCAGTAGGATGGGCATTATTTAGATTGCGAGCAATACAAATTGTTAAAGCCATTTTACGGAATGATAATATAATGAATGATAAGGAGGCATCAACAATTGCTAAATTGTGAAAAGAGCTATGTACTCCATACGGCTCAAAGCTAATTGGACTACAACTTCAACTTCTAAAGTAGGTGATAAATCTAACGTCCGTTTAAAATATTTCTTTGCCAAACGCAATTCTGCTACTCCTGGAATGGGAGGTAATTCAGAATTCGTGATGCCACCTGCTAATATCTCGCCCCTTTCATACATGGTTGCAAGTGAATATGCACCTTGGGTATTTCCATTTGCTGATGATTTACGATAATATTTTGCTGCCATAGTTAAATTTTTCTCTATGCCACCCATACCATAATAATAATAATCACCCAAACGTAAATCGTGGTTATAATTACCTAGTTTACGTGCTTTCAAATAAAAATGTAAAGCTAAACGTTGCAAATTTTCAGTAGAACGTTTATTTTTCGTTATGAAGGCACCACTACTACCAGCAACAGCAGGGATATTATTTTCTTCCTCATTAATTTCTCTCCCAGCAAGACTCTTATCACTTACATACAATCTATCTAAAATATATGCCGCATTACTTTGCGCAACTTCATAACCCATTTCTGAGCCTTCGAAATATCTAATTAATGAACGTTCATAATCTTTAATTAAAAAATTATTAAACCCACGCCTAACGACGTTGCCCCACGAACCGTGGTGTGCTGCAGGTCGAAGGTAATCAACTGCGATATTACAATGCCGGCCATGACTTTCATCCATCATTGCAATTACACCCATTTTGCAAACAGATGGAAAATGACCAAATTCTTGACCAGCACGTCGAAACAGTGCAATAGCTGCTGGGACATCTTTCTCAACGCCTTGTCCTTCGTATAAACAATGTGCTGCGTTGAATAAACTATCACCAGCGTCTCCCTTATCCGCTGCTCTTTTAAAATATTCATAACCTTTTGTTTGATTTTGTGGAACATCACCACCAACAAAATAAATAAAACCTAATCCATTTAGTGCACGAGTATTATTTTGTGCTGCAGCTTTTTCATACCATATAATAGCATCAGTAGTATTTTTTTTAACCCCCTCCCCTTTTAACAACATATTTCCAACACCAACTTGACCATGCGGGTTGTTATGCGGCGCACTTCCTGCCGTGCGATACCACCGGTGTGCTGCTGCTTGATCCCTTGCAAGTCCATGAGCGCCGTAATAATATAGATCTCCCATGGCAAGCATAGATGGTACATCGCCTTGCTCTGCTTTTAAAATTTGCAATTCAATCCTTTTATCTTGATCTCCAAGTTCACCTTCTTCTATATGCTCCTCCGTTTCTAATGTTAATCGATTATGCGAATGAATTTGTTCTTGTCCGCCACTGTGATGCTCCTCCAATGCTTTTTGTGCAACCAAGTCATAATAAAATGCAGCACTTTCACAATCGGCTTCAATACCAATGCCTTTATGATATCGATGTGCTAACGCTAGTTGAGCTTTAGTATTTCCATGCAAAGCAGCTAAATGGTAGAGTGATGTTGCATATGTTTCATGATTGCGTTTTAATGCAATTTCAGCACCACCATTTCTAATTTCCGTATTTTCACTACCACCAATACCTAATCCTGATGAATGCATTACACCTAATAACCAAAACGCATTTCCACTACCAAGACGCGCCGCTTTAAGTAGTAAACGATATGCTCTCTTCGATGATGCTTCAATCTCGCTTTTTCCAAATAATTTTCCTGTTACCTGGTCTATGGTATCATCTAAAATGTGAGCGTGGTTAAACAACGCGCCCATGCTCAATTCACTACATTTGCTGTTATCGTCAGCATGTGCATTAGCTCCATGTAATAATAAAGAGGCGCCTAAATACAATGCCTCTGCATGATTTAATCTACCAGCTGCCTCTAATAAATCGATAGCTCTAGGTATTTCTTCACATTTACTAATTAATACATTTGCTTCATCGTATAATGTCTTTGCATCTTCATCTACTTCACTTAATGACAATGCCATTGTATTACCTAAACTATGAAGATCATCTAATAGATATGTTTCTGTTGTACTAGATGCTTGTATTTGTTGATTATTTAAGCGACTATTAGACGCAGACAAAGGGTTTGATTCAATTATTTCTTTTTTATTTTCATCCATAGTTAACGATGATACCACTTTCAATGGAATGGTAGATGAAAATACTTCTTTTTCTTCTTTTGCGTGTCGTATATTATCAGAGATATCCTTTTCAACACAATTGTCTTCATGATCACCTTTAATTACATTTGAGCAAATGTTATTATGATCCCCATTTATTTCTTTACCTGCACTATTAGTGTTGCTATAAAATGTAGTTTTCATAAAATTATTTCTAATTTCTAAATATGACAATTGTCTATTATAAATTTTCAAATCCCCAATCATTGATTTGGCACCTTGGAACCAAGGATCTTTACCAATATATAAATGCCCATCATTCGCCAAAACACGTGATTTATATGTCACGTTTACTTGCAACCGATCATTGAAATATATATAGACCGAATACATATTTTTGTGTTGTTCATTTGAATTTGCATCGCTTTTACTTTCATTGTCATCTTCTGCATTCGCAACTTGATTTGATGGTGCATCGACAGGATGAGTCATCTTCGAAGGAATAACAATCATCTTGTTATTATGATTAATGTCATTATTTTTGTTTTTAAACGATGTTCGATTATGAAACACAAAAGTTAATTGTATCCATTCTCTCAATGGAAGTTCTTTTAGCGAATTTTCTTCGTTATCCATATGGCCTTCCGTACTCATTCGCAAACTTAAATGCCTCGAATGGGGATTCAACCATACAGACGGTGTACGATGTCCATCATTCGGGTTTGGTCCTTTAAAGAATAATGCGCGATGTTTTCCAGTAGAATCCTCTAATAGATAAACCCACATTTGAATTGTCCATGATTTAAATGTTTTGCCTGGTAAAGCATGAGGTGGCAACGTTAGCCCTTGGCCACCATTCATAGATATGACGCCATGAATACTATAATATGGATTCAATTTTCCAAGACGAATAGTGCTATCATCAACATTTTCAGAAAGAACAACTTCATTTTTACAATGTTTTGAAGACACAGACGTATTGCCATATTGAAGTGGAGGCGCATTAGTAATCACAATCGGATCAGCACTTGAATGTAGTGTTACATAAAAAGATCCAGGGTTACTAAAACGAACATTTAACATGCCACTTTCAGCATTAGCTATTGATTTATTAAGTTTCGTCCATTTCTCTTTCATTACATCTGACGGAATTTCAATTACTTTTTTCCTTAAACGTACTGCCAACTTTCCAATTTGTAGTTTTTCCCTTGGTGCACTGCCAGAATGATTAGTAACAACAATTTTTAAAACTTTTTCGTTTATCCAAGTACCACTATAATTTTGCCCAATGTTTTCAGAAAATGTCAATACATTATCAATACCACTTTCCGTAGAAACATCCAGCATATCAGTTGGTTGATCAAACGTAATAGTTAATGAAGTTGGATTTGCATCAGATATTGCACCGAAATAGCCGGTTGCAAATGCTGATATCACTTTCGGTTCTTTACATAAATCTTCATCTAAACTACACCAAACAACTTGTCTGATTTTTGGAGGACCAACCAATTCTTTTTCCTCTTTTACTACTGCTTTTATTTCATCTGTACATAAGCCATACGTTGCAAAAACGCTGTTAGATAATAAATTATCATCATGATCATTCTCAATTATTTTATCATTATTTTTATCATTATTTTTTATAATATTTTTGCCTTTCACTATATTTAAAGTAAGTGGTTCTTTTGAATCTATAGCACAATATTTACGAAAGAGGTAAAAAGGTACATACCACTCAACTGCAATACGATCAAACACACATATATTTTGATGGTGATTATCAGTTTTAAACACAACATTATTATCATCATTTTTTATTTTTTGAAATCCAACATATGTTTGTTGAACCTCTGAAAGAACTCCTTTGCAAACTAATATAATACTAAAAAGGTACATACCACTCAACTGCAATACGATCAAACACACATATATTTTGATGGTGATTATCAGTTTTAAACACAACATTATTATCATCATTTTTTATTTTTTGAAATCCAACATATGTTTGTTGAACCTCTGAAAGAACTCCTTTGCAAACTAATATAATACTAAACATGCAGTAATAGATCTTCATGATTTCTTTTTCTTTATATATATATATATAATATGATCGAACAATTCTTTTATATTCCTTATATATATTAATATTCTTTCTTTTTTGTTTTAGTAATAGTCATTTATGATATATATTTGTTGTGTAATTTATTTGTTGTAATTATTATTTGTGTTTTTGTATTTTGGGATTCTAATTTTTATTTTAGTTTTATAATTGGATTGCCTGGATTGAATTGTTACAATATAGTTTAAGTTATTTTATTATTATTACAGGCACCGTACCGCCACCACCACCACTAACGCCAGACCTGGCAGAGCCAGACGACTAAGACTGCATAATTTTTTTGACATTTATTTGAGGGCTCACATCACCGTCCTATTTATTTTATACAAAACAATGCACTATCAAGTACAGAATACCAGGCATCGTATTAAATGCCTTAACACAACAGCTTTTTTTTTTTTTCTGTTTAACCTATACCAAAAAGTCTGTTGTTGTTGTCACATGCTAAATTAAAATATATTATGTACTATGATATTTAAATAGCTCTCCTCTACTATAGATATAATA
>LT649711.1:0-15378 GCA_900128395.1 Stramenopiles sp. TOSAG23-2
TTTGCTTTATACAATGAGAGGAGACTATACAATGGAATGAAATGAGATAGTAATATCACCAGTGATGTGATGTGTATCTATCAATCATCTATTCCGATGAATATGTATCAAATATATATATATATTGAGTTTTCCATTCATACATTCATACATTATTAGATGGTTGTGGGCACGTGGGTGGTGTGGCAATATTAAATATATATAAGATTGGGCTTTACTATAGCATAGGAATAGCATTCAGTCAAGGTGGTAGACCTAATTAGGCCTATAAGGAGCGCCATAAAAAATAACATGAATCTTACTTCTATTCTTAAATCGCTAGTGATGCCTTGTTGTTCGTTAAGGAAAATGATATACCTAACGATAAAAACAATTTCTGTCGTAAAGCCTGCAACAACACTCCAAAATAAACCCAAGCCGCTGAAAAGAGAAAAGAAAACAGTGAAAATATTCATTTTCTCATAGTTAACTTCCATCTGCATCGAAGAAAAAACAAATTTAAGAAAAGATAAAGGGGTGTCCTTTTTTGCTTCCAAGGCATCTTTAAATGGCCCTGTGCCATACGAAGTAATTGGAGCGCTACCATTTATATGACTTATATGGTATTGGCTAAAATACAAGTCTAAATCCGATCAACACCAAAGAATGACTGTATCAACGCTTATGGATTCAAATGCCGAATCTATGAGACTACGTCGTATCACTAAGAAAAAAATAAAGGAGTCAATTATTAACCCTGTTGGATATGCCATCGCGGACTTGACAACACTTTCCGGGAAAGTGGCCGATGAAACACGAAAGAAGGAATTGCAACAAGTGATTGATTATTTAAATCAGTTGTGTGGCAATGACAAAAAGAAGGATGAGACAAATAATAATGAAAAAGAAGTAAAAGCAACTGCTGCGGTAGCGTCGGTGATCTAAGAAGTATGACCGCGGATTTCGGAAGAAAAATGAAATATATGTATTTGCACAATACCAACATATTAACAGCTGATGCAAACCGTAACTCTTGGGCTCAACCTGATCGTCGAAAAAGCGTTCGATTGTTACCCCATTTTAGAATTCTAAAATTTAGATATGAAAAATGGTTTTAGATAAAAATATTCTAACAACTTTATTTTAATAAACCCTATTATATTAAAATATAATATCGCGCTTCTGCCTAATTATGCCTAAATTTTCCTAACTTTTCCTAACTGCCTAATATTTCTTTGTTATTCTTTATTCTTTTTTATTATAGGATTTTACTGTAATCTAAAAGTTCTACTGAAATCTAACGATATTTTTGATAGAATTAAGGGAGAAGTCTAAATTACAATCAAAATAACTATATTTGATTTGCCTAACGCCTTACTGATGCACAATGATTTAGAACACAATCTAATCCATTCCCACCCTTGTTAAGATAGATTACTGTTTGTAACTCTACAAATTCTTCTTTCGAGAGTAACCCCATATTTAAATGAGAGACACCTGGTATTGGATTTGCACGATAAAATGGCCGATCACACCATTTACAATCATTGGAATCCTGTTCCGACTGAGTCAGCAATGTACATGTCACCACTTATTCCTTCGACGCCCGGGCGCGCCTTGCTCCCCGGATCCCCGTTTGAAAGAAAATAATCTTTGTTGATATAAGTATTCCCTCCTTTAACTGAAAATTTTGCAGCGCCATTTACAATCATTGGAATCCTGTTCCGACCTGCAAATTCAGACAATTGAAATGTGTTATCTTTCACGACCACATTCTTAAAAATACCTTTATTAAGTGCGGCTTTGCAGTTATCACTTATTGGCAGACATCGGTTGCTCAACCATTGGCATCTTTTCTTACCATCCTTACTTTTATCACGTATACATGCGTCTTCCTTGTCGATTCGGAAACAATGGACATTCGCTTTACTTGTCAAGGGTGGTGGCGGGATGTTGCAAAACGTTTGTGGGGGGTTCAGGCGTGAAATGGAAGGATTTAACGTGGTTTTTAGTTTTAAATTTTCGGTAGTTGTTTTTCCAGTTTGGGTTTTGAGGGGAGATAAAATTTGTAAAATTGGAGTTTTAGTGTGTGTGTTGGGAAATGATGTTTTTGGGTACGTTTGAGGAGAGTTGAATGGGGTGTGGTTAGTGCGGTGGGAGAATGGAATGTGGTGATCGAGGTAAGAACATTTCTCCGGGTTGAAATGGATGTGGTATGGGGTATATACGGGGTATGCGGTGTGTATGAATATTGTATAGATGCGTGAATATTTGGGGTGTATTGTTTTAGATTGGTTGTTCGAGAGGATCGATGTAATTATTATTTTGTAATTTTGGATAATCATCTGCCATCTGGATATTTAAATTAGCAGGGGAATAGAAGGAGAGATCATTATTATTTTAATTTAAATAATTTAAATAATGTACATAATTTAATATAAAAGGTAATAAATAAATAAAGAAGGGAACGTTAAAAAGGAGCAAGTTTGTTCGTGGGTGATTTTCATTTTGTTTTTTATCCACCATTAGTTAAGAAAAACAACACACGAATTGTTTTACGTTTACATAAATATTTTTTTTGTAAATCAAAATTATTATAAAAATGACGTTAATTTTTATATATTTATTAATAATAATAGTAATAACTGCAACGGTAATGGAGTGCAACGCTTTTGGAGAGAAAGAAGAAATATGTGCGGGGCAGAAGGATGTGATGCACAGGTTACAACGGGATGGAAAGTTGTGCGATAGCGCGGAAGATTGGAAGGCATGGTTTCATTTGAATTACCCTGGTTGTGGAGAAGACGACAAGTGGGCAGAAAATAATTTTAAAAATGACGGTGTGAAACTGGTGAAAGAAGAACGTACTACTGGTGATAATGTTTTTATACGTGGCCTGAGTGGGGTATACGAAAAGGAGCAGAAAGCGGAAACGAAGCAGGAGAGACACTTTGGGAAAATGAACACAGGAAAAATGCCTTTGACGGAGAAGGGAAAACATTTGCAATTGGGTTTTCAGGAACGACGGCTTGATGATGACAGTTCACGTGGAAGGGAATTGATAAGTGAATGGGATGGGACGGCAACGAAGGGGTCATTTAATCTTGTTAGGAAAGTAACGAAGACGAGTGATACGATTGATGTGATGGGTACGCTGGAAATTATTGGAATTGTTGGGAGTGACGGGGTTCGGCCAGCAATTGATGGTGGTGGTACGCCGGGGTGTTGGAGTAGTTGTCCTGGGCATCGGGTGTTTATAGTACGTAATAGTGATGAATATAAATTACGATTAACAAATATAACAGTTCAGAATGGATACACGGTACGTTTTCACATTTTATTTTATTATGCTAATTGCTCCAGACTCGTATCTAATTAGCATTTATTCTTTCTTTTTATAACACTGCGTATGTCCCCCTTTTTATCAAACACAAAGGACTAACATTTGTTTTTTATTATACTTTTGATATGGTATCTCTGTTATGATGTACAGAGCGTAAGTAAACGTTGAATGGTGTAGTCTTCTTTCTTTTCATCAAACACAAAGGACTAACATTTGGTTTTTATTTTATTCTTTATATTGTATCTCTGTTATGATGTACAGACCGTGAGTAAACGTTGAATAATGCAGTCTTCTTTCTTTTCATCAAACACAAAGGACTAACATTTGTTTTTTTATTATATTTTTGATATTGTATCTCTGTTATGACGTACAGGGCGTAAGTAAACGTAGTCTTCTCTCTTTTCATCAAACACAAAGGACTAACATTTGTTTTTTATTATATTTTTGATATTGTATCTCTGTTATGATGTACAGGGCGTAAGTAAACGGTGAATGGTGTAGTCGTCTCTCTTTTCATCAAACACAAAAGACTAACATTTGTTTTTTATTATACTTTTGATATTGTATCTCTGTTATGATGTACAGCAAGTAAGTAAACGTTGAATGGTGCAGTCTTGTTTTTTTCCATCAAACACAAAGGACTAACATTTGTTTTTTTATTATAAAGGGCGGAGGTTTCTGGATATTTGGTGGATCAGTTTCAATCAGTAGCTGTACTGTGTCAAATAACACAGTCGTAAGTAGTATTTGCTAAAATACGTAGTCTTCTTTCTTTTCATCAAACACAAAGGACTAATGTTTGTTTTTTTATTAAATTTTTGATATTGTATCTCTGTTATGATGTACAGATCGTAAGTAAACGTTGAACGGTGTAGTCTTCTTTCTTTTCATCAAACACAAAGGACTAACATTTGTTTTTTTATTATATTTTGATATTGCATCTCTGTTATGATGTACAGGCCGTAAGTAAACGTTGAATGAAGTAATCTTCTTTCTTTTTATCAAACACAAAGTAAACGTTGAACGGTGTAGTCTTCTTTCTTTTCATCAAACACAAAGGACTAATGTTTTTTTTTTTATTATATTTTTGATTTTGTATCTCTGTTATGATGTACAGGGCGTAAGTAAACGTTGAACGGTGTAGTCTTCTTTCTTTTCATCAAACACAAAGGACTAACATTTGTTTTTTTATTATATTTTGATATTGCATCTCTGTTATGATGTACAGGCCGTAAGTAAACGTTGAATGAAGTAATCTTCTTTCTTTTTATCAAACACAAAAGACTAACATTTGTTTTTTTATTATATTTTGATATTGCATCTCTGTTATGATGTACAGGCCGTAAGTAAACGTTGAATGAAGTAATCTTCTTTCAAGTAAACGTTGAACGGTGTAGTCTTCTTTCTTTTCATCAAACACAAAGGACTAACATTTGTTTTTTATTATATTTTTGATATTGTGTCTTTGTTATGATACACAGGCCGTAAGTAAACGTTGAATAGTGAAGTTGTCTTTCTTTTTATCAAACACAAAAGACTAACATTTGTTTTTTAATTATATTTTGATATTGTATCTCTGTTATGATGTACAGAGCGTAAGTAAACGTTGAATGGTGTAGTCTTTTTTTTTTTCATCAAGCACAAAGGACTAACATTTGGTTTTTATTATATTTTTGATATTGTATCTCTGTTATGACGTACAGGGCGTAAGTAAACGTAGTCTTCTCTCTTTTCATCAAACACAAAGGACTAACATTTGGTTTTTATTATATTTTTGATATTGTATCTCTGTTATGATGCACAGAGCGTAAGTAAACGTTGAATGGTGAAGTCGTCTTTCTTTTTATCAAACACAAAAGACTAATGTTTGTTTTTTTATTATATTTTGATATTGCATCTCTGTTATGATGTACAGGCCGTAAGTAAACGTTGAATGGTGTAGTCGTCTTTCTTTTCATCAAACACAAAGGACTAACATTTGGTTTTTATTATATTTTTGATATTGTATCTCTGTTATGACGTACAGGGCGTAAGTAAACGTAGTCTTCTTTCTTTTCATCAAACACAAAAGACTAACATTTGTTTTTTTATTATATTTAAGGACTAACATTTGGTTTTTATTATATTTTTGATATTGTATCTCTGTTATGATGTATAGCAAGTAAGTAAACGTTGAATGGTGCAGTCTTCTTTCTTTTCATCAAACACAAAGGACTAACATTTGTTTTTTTATTATAAAGGGTGGAGGATTCTATATAATGGGTGGATCACTCTCAATGAATAGCTGTACTGTGTCAAAGAACACAGCCGTAAGTAGTATTTGCTAAAATACGTAGTCTTCTTTCTTTTCATCAAACACAAAGGACTAATGTTTGTTGTTTTATTAAATTTTTGATATTGTATCTCTGTTATGATGTACAGATCGTAAGTAAACGTTGAACGGTGTAGTCTTCTTTCTTTTCATCAAACACAAAGGACTAATGTTTTTTTTTTTATTATATTTTTGATTTTGTATCTCTGTTATGATGTACAGGGCGTAAGTAAACGTTGAACGGTGTAGTCTTCTTTCTTTTCATCAAACACAAAAGACTAACATTTGTTGTTTTATTATATTTTTGATATTGTATCTCTGTTATGATGCACAGGCCGTAAGTAAACGTTGAATGAAGTAATCTTCTTTCTTTTTATCAAACACAAAAGACTAACATTTGTTTTTTTATTATATTTTTGATATTGTATCTCTGTTATGATATATAGTATGTAAGTACATGTTGAATGGCGAAGTTGTCTTTCTTTTCATCAAACACAAAGGACTAACATTTGTTTTTTATTATATTTTTGATATTGTATCTCTGTTATGACGTACAGGGCGTAAGTAAACGTAGTCTTCTTTCTTTTCATCAAACACAAAAAACAACAAGAACATTTACGAATAGATACAAAAAAGAGACAGGATATCGTCGGTTACGCCATACAAGTTTTTTATTATATTTTTGATATTGTATCTCTGTTATGATGTACAGTCCGTAAGTAAACGTTGAATGGTGAAGTCGTCTTTCTTTTCATCAAACACAAAGGACTAACATTTGTTTTTTATTATATTTTGATATTGTATCTCTGTTATGACGTACAGGGCGTAAGTAAACGTAGTCTTCTTTCTTTTCATCAAACACAAAAAACAACAAGAACATTTACGAATAGATACAAAAAAGAGACAGGATATCGTCGGTTACGCCATACAAGCAAGAAACAAACATGACCAAGCGACTTATAAAGTTCAAATTGATGCTTGCGACGATGGCTCTGCGACAACATGCAGCGATAACGACTTGTGGTCTTTTTATCAAACACAAAAGACTAACATTTGTTTTTTATTATATTTTTGATATTGTATCTCTGTTATGATGTACAGGCCGTAAGTGAAACGTTTGTATCCTTTCTCTTAGGTCGTATTGTGTAGGAAATACAAATAGCTAACACTTATATTTGTTTTTATTTACATGTTGTTGTAATATACTAGGGTGGGGGGATTTATATAGATTCAGGAAAATTAGTAATAATATCAAGTCGTTTTATTGATAATAAAGCTCTATCTAATAAAGCTTCTACACCAGGGAAGGGACCAAACATCTGCGCCTTACAAACATGCACGCTTATTAACACCACTTTCAATCCACCAAATTCAATTGCTGGGAAAGCACCGCCACGACTATGCACTGCACAGGTATGTCAACGTGCAATCCCAACATTACCCAATTTCGGCATCAATTGCATCAACAAAGCAGTAACAGCAACCGGCAACAACGAAGGTGTTACATGCCTCCCATGCTCTCCGGGTACTTACCTTGCTGAAAATTCATCGTATCCGTCATGCGTGCCATGTTTCCCTGGAAGAGCAACAAATAAACACGGTCAAGCATCGTGCGACGCTTGCTCACCTGGAAAATATGCAAATACGCAAGGATTAGAAACGTGCGCATATTGTGACCCAGGAAAATATGGAAACAACACAGTAACGTGCATCGACGTACCGCCTGGCACATACCCAACTAACTGCTACGATCCATCATCAAGCAAAGGATGCAGCGAAATTGAAGATTGCCCGCGTGGGTTTTACTGCCCTTCAAAGACACTAGAACCTGTTCGATGCAAACCTGGAACCTACACAAATATTACCGGTTCCCCACAATGTTCAACGTGTACGAGCGGACGTGTAAATATTGAATACCAGGCAACCAAGTGCAACGCTTGCGTGAAAGGAAAGTATGCACCTCGTGAAGGCTTAGAAACATGTACTACTTGCAATGATGGAAAGACAACGTTTAATAAAGGCAGCGAAGAATGCAGTGATTGCCCTATTGGAAAATCTGGAACAAACGGCATTTGTAATAGTTGTACAAACGGAAGGTATCAAGACGAAGTTGGTCATACGACATGTAAAAACTGTAAAGAAGGAAAACGTTCTGCCGGAACAACATGTACACAGTGTCTTGCTGGCAAATATTTATCAGGAAAAATATGCAAAGGGTGTAGTACCGGGAAATACTCTGCAGCTGGAGCAGCAAAATGTTTAGATTGCCCAAAAGGAAAATGGACAAACCATGATTCGTCTGGATGCAACGATTGCCCTGCTGGATTTTACGGTTTATTAGAGGGCCAAACAAACCAAAGTGATGCTTGCGTACAGTGTGAGAAAGGAAAATTTAGCTCCTCGATTGGCGCCGATTCAAAAGATTTGTGCAACGACTGCCCACTCGGTACAGCTAGCAATGTTGTAGGGGCAAATAATTCCAAGTTTTGTTTGCCGTGTGATAAAGGAAAAGTAGCAAATACGTCTGGATCAATAGTATGTTCAACTTGTCCAAATGGTGCATGGGCTACTGGTGGAAAAGATGTAACCACTGGTACAGGATCAACATTATGCCGTGAATGCGGATTAGGCAAATTTTTAAATAAGACAGTGTGTTCATTATGCCCTGTTGGAAAGTTCCAAGACCGTTTAGGCCAGATTGCGTGTAGAAAATGTAAAACGGGGCATTCAATCCCAACACGAACAACATGTACCATGTGTCATGCTGGCGGATATTTAAAAGGAAACGAATGCGTTGCTTGTGAGAAAGGAAAATATTCTTTAGCTGGTAATAGCAAATGCGTGGGGTGTTTACTTGGCCAGTATGCAAAGTTAGATATAAAGAACCCAAATATTTACCCCGTTGCGACATCGTCCGGGTGTTATTTGTGTAGATCAGGATTGTACGGTATTAAACAAGGTGAAACAAAAGCATCTAATGCTTGCCATAGCTGCCCAAAAGGAAAATTCGGTACAGCAACGGGCGCTGATTCGATAAAATTGTGCAACGACTGCCCACTCGGTACAGCTAGTAATGTTGTAGGGGCAAACAATTCCAAGTTTTGTTTGCCGTGTGATAAAGGAAAAGTAGCAAATATGTCGGGATCAAAGTTATGTCATGTATGTAGTGTTGGTTACGTTGCAGGCGGAGCTAGTATTAGTAATGGCCAATTGGGAGCTACCTTATGTCAGCCATGTAGTGTTGGAAAACATGGAGTAGATAAAGCTGAAAAATGCGAGTCGTGTAGTCAAGGGAAATTTCAAAATCGCGAGGGTACTAAACGATGCAATGAGTGCCTTCCTGGGTTTTACAGTGGCTTCGAAGGATTGCCAAAGTGTATTGAATGCCCCCCTGGGCGTGCAAACACATTTAAAGATAGACATGCATGCAATGCATGCGAAATTGGGCGATTTGCTAATGTATCTGGTTTAAAAGAATGTTTCCGTTGTGGTGATGGCGAATCAACTTATATTAATGGTAGCGTTGCATGTTTGCCGTGCCAAAAGGGCAAAGCAGGTAGAAATGGTAATTGTAATTTTTGTTATGGAGAGAACCAATATTCAGACGTCGAGGGTTTAAAACACTGCAAAATTTGCCCTGGTGCCACTGTACCGGATAAAGTTCATATTTTATGTACATCAAGAAAAACCCATGGCCCTGGACCTACAATTACTGTTGTTCATGCAAGCAATTTTTATCGATCGTTGTACGTTGAATGGGACTTGCCACAATTAAATAATACCAGTCAACAAATACAAGATATAATAATTGTTCCTATTAACGCAGATACAGGAAAGGAAGAAACTAAGTCAATTACTAAAGTTGGCGGTATTGCAACATCAATCAGTACAAAACCATTGTTGAAATTAGTTACAAATCAAGTGTATCAGGTAAGATTGTTTATCAAATACAATAATTTTGTAAGTGAAAATGCAACGTGGGGACCTCGTTGGACGACAACAAGCGATTGTAGCACAAGTGAAGTTTATTTAGGTATGTATATTCTCTTCTCATAGTTATATCACTTGATTTTATATATTAACACTTTTTTTCTCTCTCTCATTTTAACTATAGGTACAGGCAGTAATGATATGGCAAATTGGCAATGCAGAGAATGCCCATTGCATGCGTCGTGCGATGGTTTGGTAACTTGGTCTAGCGTTGAGGCAAAGTTTGGAAATTGGAGGGATACGGATGATAATAAATTTTACAGTTGTTTACGTCCACAATCGTGTCTTGGCGCACCAAACGATGCATTGGTATCACGTTTTCCACGTGAAGCGGCAGTAAAAAATTCAACCGAAGGCTGTGCACATACTTTTACTGGAAGATTATGTGCAACATGTAAGAAAGGGTATGCACGGAGTACGAAGCGTGGGTCGTGTTCACGGTGCCAAGAACCAGGTAACACCTTGTTGTTTATCAGTGCTGGTGTAGCTGGATTGGTTGGGACATGTGTTTTGATACGGATCACAGTATTCAAACCGCGCGAAGTACATTTTTCTGACGGTGTTAAAAAGATCTTCCTTTCGTATTTACAATTGGCTTCATTAGCATCTGCTGTTAATGTACCGTGGACAGCATCGTTTCGCCAATTATTTGCTATTCAACAGATATCTACAAGTATTGCAGACGCATTTTTATCGCTTGATTGCGTCTTGGAATTTATGCCAACATGGAACGTTTTTTTAATAAAGTTGTTTGGTGTGTTACTTTTACCAGTCCTTGTGTTGCCTATTGCATATGTTGCCATCCGATTTTGTTGTAAACGATTCCGTAGCAATGATAGTAATTGGGTCGATCAATTTGTAGCAACTGTGGTATTGTTATGGTATTTAGCATTTCCATCTATTGTACAAAAGTTAACTATGTTGATAACATGTACTGAAGAAATAAACGGTGTACAATACGTTGTCGTTGACCCTGAAATTGTTTGTTGGGGGGGGCGAGCACCGTGATATTGCTTTGGTAGCAGGTTTGTTTGGATTATTGGCATATGTAGTTGGTTTACCATTGTTGGGGGTCTATGTATTGAAAACTGTAGATCGTTCAACATCAGGTGCACAACTACGGTACGGTATATTGTACGATGGGTACTCAAAGCAGTTCTGGTACTGGGAAATAACGGTTGTGTTACGTAAGCTTGCAATTATCTTGATTGGGTCGTTTTTAGATGGACAAGAGCAAATTTTATCAATACTTTTAGTGCTGTTTTTGGTGATCTACTTTACAGCAACGTGTCAACCGTTTGAGAATGTAGAGTTACTGCGCTTGGAGCTGGTATCCCTTGCCGTTTGTTTTATAACGTTTTGGATTGGTAGTTTATTTTTAGAAGAAAGTTCAAAGTGTAGCAATGGCGAAGATGTATTTTGCAAGTTGGGTGCAGTTGTGGTGATAGTTTTAAATGTTGTTGCAGCAGTGTATTTGGCAGGTATTTATTTGCAAGAGAAGGTGTCAGAGAAGAAAGAGTGGCTGATGAAATGGTATCGTAGGTGTAATATTTGTGGTTGTTGTTGTATGGAGGAGAAGGAAAAAGTGCGTCGAGAATCATTGTATGAGATGGTGTCAGATGGTGGTGACAATGGGATAGGAGAAGTAAATGTAGAGGGTGAAGATATGTACCATGAGCTTTAAATAGTTGTATGTACGATTCATTTGATTGTTGTTCACTTTCCAGGTTAAATATATGTTAGTGGTGCATTAATAGAGAGAGTTGGATTTTAGATAGTTTTGTTTTCGTAAAACTTGTATATATGATATTCTATATTCCTCCATCTGCATTACCACAACAAATACCACTACCATGCATGCATCCATCCATGAGTAATACTGATAAATGTTTCGGACATATTTACAACGTCATAAGTCTAAGTTGCATGAAAAATTTCGATTTACTTGTAAAATACCTTGGAATAGAAGGTGAAAACATACAAGTCAAAATACCACGACAATGGTGTCGTCTATTCAGTAAAATCCATCTACCTCGAAAAGTATTGGTCGACGTATCGTACCGATGTTCCTACACTTCAAAATACTTTTTCTATACCATATAATATATATAACCATATATAAGTTAAAAAAAACAATATTTTTCCGGCTTTGCAATATATTGAAATGAAGACGACATGACGATCGTATCTGATTAATCCATGGCCCTTTAGGAAATGGCATAGGTGTGTCTAAACATGGACCCCTTCCCCCATGAAAAACTCCACCATTAGCAGACCAAGAACTGCAATATTCTTTAAAACCGTCATAATTTTGAGGGTACATTAAGAATCCAGCTTCACTCATAATTGCATCATAATGTGTTACGGTATCATAACATCCACCACCACTTCCATCCAAACAATGAAAGAGGAGATGCCCATGAGGAATAACAAATGATGCATTATCGCTATCATAAGGATAATTTATTTTCAAATTAAACGTCTTGACATCAGGAGATTTACCATAATTACCATCACATCCGATAGCTTTTACAGCATAATCCCGTGTTGAACTATCATCTGGTAATTGAATACTAACATTGTAGTTAATTTTATCAACGATTGCAGGCGTTCCTTCAACCTTACTTAACATATTTATTCTTAAACTAGGATGGCCTCTCCACATTCGAGGCCAAATTCTGAAATATCGTGCTTTTACAGCCTTTGGAAATAACCAATAGTTTGTCGCACCTCTTGGCATATTTCCGTTGTATTTTTTTCCATCATCAACGGTAAACCACAAGTCGTTATCGCTGCATGTTGTCGCAGAGCCATCGTCGCAAGCATCAATTTGAACTTTATAAGTCGCTTGGTCATGTTTGTTTCTTGCTTGTATGGCGTAACCGACGATATCCTGTCTCTTTTTTGTATCTATTCGTAAATGTTCTTGTTGTTTTTTGTGTTTTGCGCACCATCCACCGTTTGCATCAATGTGACTATTACTACCACTTGAACCACCACCATTACTATCACCAGCAACATTACTAATACTACCACTTGAACCACCAACATTACTATTGATCAATGACACAATTTTGCACCCAGATATTTTAATTTCTTTCCATATATTGATTAAATTAACCTTGGTTTCCGCAACATATTTTGCTATATTTTCCAGTTCGAGACCCGGTGCTTCTGTTATATTTTTTATTATATTCTGTATCTTGTCTATGATGTGTCTCATTTTTTGTGAAAATATTTCTTATAAATTTATTGAATAGAATATTGCTTCTGTAATTGATATAGCCACCATATCCTACATATATTTGTTCTAAATTTATAGTTGTGCTTTGTGTTAACTACTTCTTTGCATCTTCCTTCTTTTGTTAATTAATATCTTTGCTTTTTGTGATTCACTATAAAACCTTTTTTGGTTGTGGTAAAACTTCCTCAAATTTTTATATTTAAATGAATGATATAATGAGATAGCAAATAATTCATTTGTTGGAGAGGCTTGCATTTCAAGGCATTTGTTTGTCTCATCCAATTCATAGTGCTTTCTGCAGCAGATGAATCAGACTTGCCTCTTATTTCATATTTGATGTGATAGTTGATCAAAATCCGGACTAATCCGGACAGCAAAAAATAAATTACCTATCAAATTCATATATACTAATTAGTATCGACAGGTAAATTTGTCCGGATTTTGTTAATTTTAAATCATAAGTATAGTTGATGTCAGGGTATAATTAACATAGACATAGCACTTATTATACTAATTATACTCTCCAGTTTTGTGTAGTAAAATATAACTACTCACTATGGTGATCAAAATCCGGACAAAACTTTCCTATCAATAAGTATAAAAAATCCGTATGAAGAAAATGCAAAATATAGTGGAAAAGTTAGGGTTTAGTCCGGACAAAATAAAAATAGTAAATCGGATATTTTTATCATAAAAGTCATATCCACTGTTTTTTTTGGAAAATGAAATATAGGTAGTGTACTTTACAATATATGCCTATCATAATTATGTGCTCTGTGCCAATAGCCAATAGCATTTGACCGGTGTTAGCCCACCAGGCCTTATTTGGTCGTACGTCGGGAGTAGCTTTAGCTACGAGCAGTGCGAACCAAATACGGCTGGTGCGGCTAATCACGCGGGCAAAGCGCCTAAACCGTGACCATCTGTCCCTATGGCCTGATCAATTATCTATAAAAAAAGGAAAACCTTACCTGCCTTAAGTGGATTTTTTTATATATTTATTTTTATGATAGTACAGTATGGAAGTCATGTGTTTCCATAGTGTACTGTGTTAATGGGAGAGAAAATATGGACAAAACGAACATAGGTACAATATTTGTATACTAACTATGAAATATAGCTATCAGATATATCAAATACCGTATTTATGAATAGAGGGATTTGTACCTTTCCAATTCATTTTTGATGTGTATAGAGGCCGAAAATCGGGAAAAAAGTGATCAAAATCCGGACAGAAAATGGCCGAATTTTAAGGTTTGTCATGATTTGTCCGGATTTTGATCAAGTATTTTACCCTATTTTAAACGCTGTCCGGATTAGTCCGGATTTTGATCAGCTCTCTATTTGATGTTGGTCCATTCTTCTGGATCTGTGATCCACAGATATTCCACCAGTTGGTCATATGCTTCTGCCACCTCCCCCTGCCTCCCATCTGAAATTTCTAATGATACATATTGTTTGTTTTCAGTATCATGATAATAATTAACTAGGTTAATATTTACTGGAAGTTTTCCCCTTTCGCTCTCTCCTAACCTTTCATTCATTGTGATATTTGCTTTATTCATGGCACTAGTGGCGTACTTTGTTTGTAATATTAATGGATGTGTGTAATATTTTTCTTTTAAGAATAACTGATGATTATACAGAAGAAGGAAATGCAGCAGGTAGTGGATTTGCACTGTTGAATATAATGTTTGAATCACTTGAACGGTTTGGAGTAAATTGTTTCCAAATAGATAATGGTTTATTTGGAGTCGGACAACAACAACAACAACAACAACAAAATCAATTGTGGATTTAACGGGTGATGGTGATGGGTCAACATCAAAAATAACAACAACAACAATGACAATGACATATCCACCAAAGGTAAACTGCGACGTTGGTGCAAAACCTGGATTATATATTCTAGAGCAGCTATGGCAGACACCAGAAGAAAAAGCATACGATCTTGAAAAACCTCTGCTGAAACAACACTTTGAATCCATTGGTAAATACAAATCAAATTAATATTGAAGGGTTTATAAATCACCATTTAAATGCGTTATTGTTATATGTGACAATGGATACATTAGAAGAATATCTAGACAAATATTATAGAACATATATTACCTTAATTTATTTAGCAGAGGAGAGAACTCTCTCTGAATTTAGATTGTGGACAAGTGCAAACAAACAAAAACATAAACAACACAGAAAAAAGCAACAAAATGTGGGGGAAAATTTAAACAAAGACAATATACAAGGGTTTAAAAAAAATTCTTGTTTTTAACGTAAATTTAAAATATAAAATATCCTACATGACGCATCTTCAATCTCTCTCCCAGATTCCACTTTCAACATTTTTCTCTCTTTAACTTCTCTCTAATTGCTTTTTTTTATTTTTTTTAGTTTTTGTATTTTTTTCACCTCTTATTTAATATCATACCTTTTTATATTATTGATTTGAAAATTCAAACGGGTTCGGTTGACTACCACTAGCTAATATATTTTCATTTGTTGATAGTACAT